>JAPQWV010005199.1:0-21797 GCA_027422505.1 Craterostigma plantagineum | reverse complement strand
AGATTTGAAAAAAAAAAAGAAAATTCATTTAAAGAGGATGACGAACGAAAAGCGGAGGAACGAAAAACAGACGAAACGATTACGAGAAGTCGGCCGATTCTCAACTTCACCTCCACAACGAGCAGGAAACGAGATTAGGGCTTCAATTTTTACCTCCACAATGAGCAGCGACATGAGAAAGGAGTTACTGTAAGAAACAACCCACTTGCCACCTTCATTTTCCGACTTTAATTTTTCATGTTTTGTGGCATTTTGGGTTAATGTAGAGATTAGGGCTTCATAGTTGCATTTCTTGAAGGATTTCATGTCGGGCTATGTTATTTTGTGATTACAGCTCGAATTTGGGGTTTATGGCAAAATTAGGATTTAATTATTTCGTTTTTCGAATTGGGAACTTGGTATCATTCGAATTAGCGTTTGTTAGCTTCTAATTTCCCCGCTCGATGTAAATGTACTGCATTTGTGACTATCTTGGTACGAGTCTTGGTTGTTTTTGGGTTAAGTTTCAATACTGTTATTTGTGTCTATTTCTGGATAATTAGGTATATGGTGTCATTTGTGTCTGGTTAGTAGTATTGGAAACGTGATTTAATTATTCGATGCCTTGTGACCGTATATCAATTGATTTGGTACTGTTTGTCTATATTTTTAATACTGCATTACATTATTAATGGTACTGTAAATTCATTATTTGAGTACACGACGGAGCAGAATACAGAGGGCGTGGATTGAGGCGTCCATCCTACAATGTCCATGAATAGATACATCATCATACCTCAGCTCGTTGGAGTTATCTTGACGATGTTGAAGTTGAAGTATATCGTGGCTCCATGACTGCCACATTACTTAAAGATCCACTTAATTGTATACTTCACTTATTTGAATGATATCATTCGTGTTTATAAGATTTTACACTGTGGTTGAGGTCGAGAAACTTGTTCTGAGACATTTTTTATGCTTCTCATGTTGAGGTTCTGCTGTGACTTGTGAGACTTGTTTATGCTCCTATAGTACCTGAAAAAATGCTTGTAGTACCAATATATGGATTTTTGTAGTACCAATATGTAGATATACGTAGTACCATAATATATGCTAGTGTAGTACCATTCGTAGGTTACTTGTAGTATCTTTTTCTTACTAGGTTTTTAATTATCAAAAACACGTAGATTATTGTGCAAATAAGGCATGAGAAGTTCCAAAAATACGGCACATAATAAAATTAAGAACACATGTTTTGCAGTACCAAAACATGGTTCTTTGCAGTAACATAAACGTCTCTATTGCAGTGCCCTTCGTTGGTAATCTGTAGTATCTTTTACGTACTGGGCGAACGGTGTCGAAATACGCTAGCTCTGATTTGTGGTACCAATATAAAGACATTTGAAGTACCAACGTGTGGATGATTGCAGTACCATAACTTATGCTATTGTAGTACCCTTCGTAGGTTATTTGTATTGTTATACCCCTCGGTTGATTGTCGAAAACACGTCGAAATACGCCCTCTAATTTGTGGTTCCAATGTAAACACTTTTGTAGTACCTATATATGGACTTTTGCAGTACCATGACATAGGCTATCGCCGTGCCATCTGTAGGTTGTTTGTAGTATCTTTACGTACCGGACGAACGGCGTTGAAATACTCCAAAAAATTTGTGGTACCACTATAAACACGTTTGCGGTACCTATATATGGAGTTTGTGGTAACGTTACTTATGCTATTATAGTACCATCCGTAGGCTGTTTGTAGTACCTCCGCCGTACCATTAGTTTTGATTGTCGAAAACACGTAGATTCTTGAGCAATTAACGCCTGAGAGCTTACATAATGTGGAAAATAACAAAAAATAAACATATGGCAACATAAAATCATAAAACACTAACTTCCAACATACGAAAAATCTTCACTATGTAGTAAGATATTGTAACTAGAATCATTTAAGTAGAAAGAGAAGTTAGCATTTCAATGTAATAATCCTTAATTCTAAATGTTAACCCGCCAATTATGATTGATCATCTTAGTATATTTAACCATGGTAACGTACTCACGGACCTAAAATAACACGAACAACATTGAAATACGCCATCTAATTTGTGGTACCAATTTAAACACTTTGTAGTACATATATATGGACTTCTGCAGTACCTTGAAATATGCTATCGCAGTACCATCTGTAGGTTGTTTGTAGTATCTTTTATGTACCGGCGTGAACGGCGTCGAAATACGTCAAAACTATTTGCGGTACCAATTTAAACACGTTTGTGGTACGCATGTATGGACTTTTGCAGTACCATAACTTATGTTATTGTAGTACCGTCCGTAGGTTGCTTGTAGTACCTTCGTCGTACCATTCGTTTGATTGTCGAAAACACGTAAAATTCTTGAGCAATTAACGCCTGACAGCTTACATAATGCAGCGAATAACAAAACTGAAACATATGGCAACATATAAAACATAAACACTAACTTCCAACATACCAAAAAATCTTGACTATGTAGTAAGATGTGGTTACTAGCATCACTTATTTGGAAAGAAAGTTGGCGATTCAATGTAATAATCCTTGATTCAAAATGTTAACCAACAATACCAAACGATCAACTTAGTATATTTAACTATGGTAACGTACTCACGGACCAAAAATAATCCGAACGACGTCGAAATACGCTTTCTAATTTGCAGTACCAATATATACACGTTTGCGGTACCACAACATGGTTGTTCGCAGTACCATAAATGTCTATGTTGTAGTTATTGTAGGTAGTTTGTAGTATCTTTTACGTACCGGGCGAACGACGCCGAAATACCCTAGCTCTAATTGTGGTACCAATATAAACACATTTTAAGTACCAACATGTGGATGGTTGCAGTACCATAACTTATGCCATTGTAGTACCACTAGTAGGTTGTTTGTAGTATCTTTGTCGTACCCCTCGGTTGATTGTCGAAAACACGTCGAAATACGCCTCTATTTGTAGTACCTATATATGGACTATGTAGTACCATGACATATGTTGTCGCAGTACCATCTGTAGGTTGTTTGTAGTATCTTTTACGTAGTACATAATATACTAGTGTAATACCATCCGTAGGTTACTTGTAGTATCTTTGTCGTACTAGGTTTTTAATTATCGAAAACACGTAGATTATTGTGCAAATAAAGCATGAGAACTTTAAAATACGGCACATAAATAAAATTAAACAAACGGTGACGTCGAAATAATGCTCTCTAATTTGTAGTATCAATATATCCACTTCTGCAGTACCACAACATGGTTCTTTGCAGTACTATAAACGTCTCTATTGCAGTGCTCTTGGTTGGTAATTTGTAGTATCTTTTACGTACTGGGCGAACGACGTCGAAATATGCTCGCTCTGATTTGTGTACCAATATGTAGACATTTAGTACCACGGTGTGGATGATTGTACCATAACTTATGCTATTGTAGTACCTAAGATCAACTTAGTATATTTAACTATGTAACGTACTCACGATCAAACAAAATCCGAACGACGTTGAAATACGCTATCTTAATTTGTAGTACCAATACAATACATAAACGTTTGCAGAACCACAACATGGTTGTTTGCAGTACCATAAACGTCTCTGTTGTAGTACCCTTCGTAGGTAATTTGTAGTATCTTTTACGTACCGGGCGAACGACGTCGATAGAAATACAGCTAGCTCTAATTTGTGGTACCATATAAAGACGTTTGCAGTACCAACATGTGGACATTTGTAATACCAAAAACTACAGTGTTACAACTAAGTCATGATGACAATATATACAGTAAACCCACTGAATCATAAAAACTGCATTAGCATCAAAAGATAAAGTATTACAGTACCTATGTTGATTTTTTAAGTTTACCTATATTTGTTTTTTTGTAGTACCAAAACATGTTTCAACACTTGAACAATTATTAGAAAAAATGTTTCAACACTTGAACAGTACAAATAATTATCTCATCTGAAGTTGCCAACTAAATGAAGTTAGTAAGAGTGGACCGACGAGCCGTGAGCAAGCGAGGCTAGATGGGCACGCAGTGAGCGTGCTGATGAGGATCGACTCGTTGGGCGAGGGTTCTGATTCTGATCGTTCTGTAGATGGCAGCGATGCTTGCAATCTCCTGCTCTGACGTAGGCGGACATTATCGAGCTCATGAGATGAGTTTCTTTCAGGCATTTCGTCGCAGCTCCTTCGCTTTCTTTAGGTTTTCAGCTTTGCCATACCCATCGACCATATAAGTCTACAGCACGACGTCCCTCTGAGGAATTTGTTTGAACAGCTTCTGTGCTTGGCGCATGTCGAGATTCAACTTCGTTCGATCGAGCTCAAATTCCGTACGCTCGAGTCAAGAACCTGACGAGTAACCATCGATGAAAAATAGAAAAAGTTACCTAAGCTTACCCGAGAAAAACCCACAGTGATTGGAAGGCTAGAGCTTGCCGAGGAGCTGAAGACGAAGGGAAGAAAAAAGGTGATGAGGTATGGGAAACGTTGGGCAAAGTGGTGTCGTCGATTGAATTGGAGAAGAAAGATTTAAAATTCAAATTCGTCCATTCAGTAAAATGGTAGTGTTGTGTATGAATCAAGGTTTAAAAACCGGACCAGACCGGCCGATTCGCGGAAAAACCGGCGGACCGGCCGGAAATCCGGTCCGATTCCGGTCCGGTTGAGCTTATTTAAAAAAAAGTAAAAACGAAAGTTAATGCAAGAAAAGTAAATGGACAAGGTTACAGATCATGAATGATGTCCAATGGTAGAGTATTGGGCCTTTATTTGTTTGCTGAGTTCGAATCCTTGAATCCAATATATTTTTTTGTTTTGAAATTATTTAACGGACCATGTTTCTATTTTTATTTACTTTTGACCCCAAATTTTATAGTTTTAATTTCATAGTCCTTGGTATAATTAATTTTAACTACAATACAATTACTTTATTTAATTTTGACCCTCATTTTTATAAAATTCTAATATAGAAAAAGGTAACTAAATAAACATATACTAACCTATTATTTAGTTGATTCAATCACAAAATATATGATAATATATATATATATTTTAATATACCGTTTGACTTGGGTGATTCCGGTTTTCATACCGATTAAAATACTAAACCTTTAAACCACTAAAATTTCGATCCGTTTCGAAAACCCGGTTTCAGAACCATGGTATGAATGTTTTATTAGAGAGTTTAATAATATATTAAATGAGATGGGGAGTTAGTGGATAAAAAAAGTTTGAAAAGATGGATTTAATTTAGGTTGCCCCGTACAATAAATATATGTTAGTGACTCAATCAAATAAAATGTGTATCTAAAAATTAACTGTAAAATGAGATCATCGTAGCGATCCAATCCAGACGAGATTTACCGAAACGAAGAAGCGCCACGCATAATCTCGACGGTTGTTTCCTCCGGGGAATGTCGGCGGCTAAGCTCCACCAACCACCGCCACTACCTCCGTCCGCTTCCGCCGTGTTCAGCCTCCGAGGCTCTCTCCTCACACTTGCCATCGTCGCTTTCATATCGTTCACTTATATCTCCCTCCAGTTCCTCCATAGTTCAGTGCAGCCAGCGCAAATCCAGTTCTTAGGTACCGATGATGTGTCTAACGACGATGTTTATCACCAGCCTGAGCTGTTCAAAATCAACTATGAGGACATGGTACGGAGATTTAGGGTTTACATATACAAGGACGGCGATCCCAAGACCTACTATCAGACGCCGAGGAAGTTAACGGGTAAATATGCGAGTGAGGGTTACTTTTTCCAGAATCTGAGGGAGAGCAGTTTCGTCACGGATGATCCGAATCGAGCGGAGTTGTTCTTTATTCCTATTTCATGTCATAAGATGCGTGGCAAGGTATCCTTTTACTAAGTTTGTTAACTGAAATTGCCGTTGTTGTCTGATTATTAGAAATGAAATGTTAAGTTCCTTTTTATGTTTTATGGCTTATTGTAGAATTCGACAGTGAGAGTACACTCCGAGTTCGTTTTGTGCATCAACTAGCATGCTTAGAGGAAATCCAGTTAGATAGGTCTGGTTTATCTTCTTTAAGCACCCGTCTAAACTGTAATCGACCAGTTATTATATCTATCACCTGCATAGCTCATTGCCAATTTCAGTTTACATGGAATTCCTTCTGTTGGATATTATCTATAGTTACACATCAGTTGAAGTTAAGAATTGTTTTGTATCCTTAAGGACCTTGTTAGCAAGATTGTTGTAGTCGCTTAATCGTACTATAGGACTAAGTTTGATCCTTGCTATTCGACCTTTTAATGTGATGATATCCTGTTTTGTGCACAATGATAATGTATATTGTATGATTAGAACATAGCCTATCCCTTTCCCGTTGATCTCAAAAGCATGGACTGATACACACTATGGTAAATTTGACCCTTTTTTATACTTATCGGAAATCGGAATATCTTCACCCCATTTGACCATATGCAGGGGACGTCGTATGAGAACATGACTATAATCGTTAAGGAATACGTGGAGGGATTGATATCCAAGTACCCATACTGGAATAGAACTCTGGGTGCAGATCATTTCTTTGTAACTTGCCACGATGTTGGTGTTAGGGCAACCGAAGGACTCCCACTTCTTGTAAAGAATTCTATCCGTGTTGTTTGCTCACCCAGCTATGATGTTGGTTTTATACCTCACAAAGATGTTGCTCTTCCACAAGTTCTTCAGCCATTTGCACTACCAGCTGGTGGAATGATTGTGGAGAACAGGTAAATATACTACAGATGAACGTCCCGGGATGATGACTTATTTTTTTATCGTTAATCTTTGGAATGCGGGAAGTTAGTATCCCAGAGAAAATATCTTGTGATTGAATTGAATGCTAAATCGTCTACTTTTTTTTTTTGCGTTCCCCTAAAATTTTTCGTAGCTCTCTTTGATTTATTCTTGACGATTTGCTTTCATGAAGCTACCTTTAAAGTTCTTTACTCTATCGATTGCTGAGATTGGCTGTTGTGATCATCTTAAATTAATCTTCATCAAACTTTTTACTCACACTTGCTTTGCTTTTATACGATTTACTATCTACATCTACCTAATTTATGCACGAAATTGTTCTTGTTAAGTCTTAAGAGCAAATAACAATAACCTATATTTTTATGGTCCTTGGAAATGATCGATTAAACATGTTTCAGGACAACCCTTGGCTTTTGGGCAGGCCATAGGAACTCCAAAATCAGGGTCATCCTTGCTCGTGTCTGGGAAAACGACACAGAACTAGACATATCGAATAACAGAATTAGTAGGGCGACTGGACCTCTTGTGTATCAGAAGAGATTTTACCGAACCAAATTCTGCATTTGCCCCGGGGGCTTGCAGGTCAACAGCGCTCGCATAGCCGACTCCATACACTATGGGTGCATACCTGGTGAGGAACTAAATCCTTCCACCAATTTTCCATTACCTTGTGACAGTTCCACCATAATTTTTTTAAAGAGGGGCCGGGCCATTCAAAACATTCCTGTAGAATGCAGTTGTAGTTTACCTACATTAGCAGAACTTATCTTCACATCTACAGAAGAGAACTCAAATCCTAAGCCATTTTTTTTTCTTTCTATTCTCTTTTATCTTTTGAGAATTTCGTCATTAGATTGGCAATATTATTTGCACCTCCAACGCTGTTCTATTTTCGGGTTACTCGATAAGTTATGGGTTCCTATCAACTGAAAGAATTTATACCTGGTGATGTTGTCTGCAGTTATACTTTTAATTACTACGATTTGCCCTTCAACGACGTTCTGAATTGGCGTAAATTCTCGGTCGTACTAAAGGAGGAAGACGTCTACCAGCTGAAGCGGATACTGAAGAACATCACACAAGAAGAATTCGTAACGTTGCACAACAATTTGGTCAAGGTAATTGCCAAAACGCCCTTTACTTTAGAGTATGGTCAAAATCAAAACAAACTCGCCGACTTTGTGTCAATAGGTGCAGAAGCACTTCCAATGGAATTCGCCTCCCATCAAACACGACGCCTTCCATATGGTTATGTATGAACTGTGGTTGCGACGTCACGTAATCAAGTACTAACTCTTTCTGATCGTTCGACGAAAAAGGAAGACAGGTATAGCTACAACCAGGCATTATCATCTGCAATCTTGTAAATCGTTGCATGCGTTAATTGCGTTTCTTTCTCTTGCATCGACATCTAGCTATATATTGGAAGAGTGTATGTTCTTTCTGTTCATATAGTTGATTTCAGTTTTGCAATCGTTTGGTGTAAGCTTGATGTTTTTCCCTGATGAAATCTCCATTGATCCAATGATCTTCTCCATAAAGACCTTTAGGACCCAGCCTTGACTCAGACGATCTTTTTGTGAGGATTCGGTTAACAAACATACATTAACCCTCGAATCGAAACAATGACAAATCAAGTAAAATTCATATAATAAATCTTGACGATTCTATGCATTCGAAAAATAGTATACACATGAATACAGCGCTAATTCTCCCAATAAATCTTCAGATGGATCATATCATTACTTAAACAAAAACTCATCGACGAAAGCCTAAACATTTCGCCCAACCGCAATACCGAGAAACCCTACTCGGTAGATCATAGTCGTCGAGCGACGAAGGATCGCTCGCCAGATCTTCAGCACTCGACCACACGTATACTCCGCGTTCTTGCTTATTCCCCGGGACGGTGTTATCCAATACGAAGCAATCACCATCGTCACCACCATGCTGAGCGATAGCAGCGCATTTATCCCGAAATCCAGCTAAGTTCAGAAATCGACCCATAATGTAGAATATTCAAAAAAAAAGGGAAAAGGTTTATATTTGCTCGAAATGAGGAAAAAAAAAGAAAAGGGAACTCACTTCATTGTTTCCAGTGTGGAAGGGTCCATCAGAAGCAGCCGAGTATGGGATGAGATAGCTCGGGAGCATAAGTAGAGATTCGGGGGAAATTGCTGAACATAAGCCGGGATTGATAGCCCGAGGAACAAGGAGACCCGACTATGATGACGTTCCTAAAGCTAACTGTTTGCGTATATTGAAGCGTCGACAACCCTAAGGCTACGGTTAAGCCCCATATGAAGCACAGCACAGCCGCCGCTAAAGCTTGCGGTATCGATGCCAAGATAGCACCAACCTTGCCTGCCCCGAGAAAAAAAAATATGGTTCATAACTTCAAGTTTTCAACTCCGTATATTTTGGCTAACTACTTTATTCATCCCATAAGGTTGGGGATGGCCCTTTCAGGACAAACAACTTGAGGATTTCAATTTTGAAAGTCAGTGTCCTTAAATTGCAATCCAGTATGAATTGGTTGTCCTGAAAGTGGCACCACCCAACTCATAGGATGAAAAAAACTAGTTAAGCCGAGTATTTATTGTAATAATTTTTCTACGGGATTTGTATATACCTACCTATAAACGAGAAGAGAACCAAGAAAGATGCCCCGACCGTCACAACCTTACGGCTCGCAACCTTAGTGATGTAAATAGTATGTACATTTTCCGTCAGGGTAGTGGAGCCCGTCCCCGAGCCCCAAAGCCCGGCGAGAACGCTGCAGAAGAAACCTTCCAAACCGATCCCTCGGCTCACGACGCAGGGCGTCGGGGCTTTTATGTTTATCCTCGTCGAAGCAGTGTGGTAGGTGCCAACCTTCAATGACGTATTACTAGTTTGCTTGAGAACTAGAGGAGAATTCGCCTTTTTAATCGAAGTTTAGTTTTACTGACCGAATCGACGGAAGCAACGAGCGAGCGACGTGAAGATCATGACGATGGAAGTTCGAAGGCGAAATATAGGGACGCCCCACTGAAGAGGGGTATGGGATTCTAACCCACAAAGCAGTTCTCATGGCATTGGAGACGTCTGTTCGGCAGTGCTTCATGGTGTACGCGTGCTTACGGCAAGTGTCCGTGAGGATGTTCGAGCTGGGAATGTCAGAATTGCTGCAGCCTTTGTAGTTGTAGGCCCCGCCGGTCGTGAGGAAGAATGCGTACGCCCATATGATTACGACGCTAAGAGGAACCTGCGAATAAGTGACGGTGGTTCATTATGGGGTGATGCGTGATTTCTTGAATGCCACGCAGCGAGTATTGTGTACGTTTTTTATTTTTTGAAGGCTTTAAAAAAATTTCGTGCTGTAAGTTAAGAGGGGTGGCACTTTCAGGATACTCCAGGTTGTAGTTTTAAGATGCTGAAATTGAAAATTGAAGCAATTTAAGGACAACAAGTGCCAACGCCATGTCACCTCTTCCCCAAGTCACCCGCAACGTTATTAGAGTAGGCGATGCAGAGTCCAATTGGCTGGCGCTAGTTGCTCTTAAATTCCTTTGATTTTCAAATTTAGTTTCTTAAGATTGTAACTCTTTAAGTTGGATGTCCTGAAAGTTTCACACCTCTCCCAACTTGCCGAAAAAAAAGATAAATAAGCCTTTTTCTAAAGCATCTACTTACAGCGAATATTCGAAAAGTTTGGTGTCCAAAGACGGATATTCCTCTAAGGTACTGCGTAAAAGAAATGGACATCGGTCGATCGTCTGCAGTTTCTAGAACATAGTTTTATACGAAGGACCGAGTTTGAAAACTTTTCTTACCAAGGTGAAAAAAAGAACCAATACGATCAGCGGAAGGCTGATCTCAACGCAAGCGCCGGCATGAGGGAAGCCATAGCTGAAGAACGCTAAGCCCACCGCTGCCACCGTGGGCACGACCACGACTGGGTTTATAAATCTTCAGCAAGAGATTTAAATCAGATTGGTTCACGAATGTATTTTTCCGAGGATGTTTTTTCGCTATCAATTGGGCGTACCTCAAGAAAAGAGACATTAAACCGCTGAAGCCCAAAACGAACTGGAAAATCGAGCCAACGATGATGGCCCCTTGTATCTCCCTCATTATGTGCCTGAATCTCTGCGAAGAAATAACTCAAGAAATCAGACAGAAAGTTAAGAAAGAAATTCGCAAATCCATGTCACATATTATTATGATTCTTTGGACAGAGTATGAAGTTACGTATGCAAGCTCGTGATTTGCAAGTAAGCTTACATGGTCGGCGAGTTCTCTGAATTCACGGGAATTCATAATGACTAATGCAGGCGCCATGTAGACGAAAGAGCTGCCTTGGACGAGAGGCAGACGAGTGCCAAAGTAGGTGTGCAGTATCGTCGTCAGCCCAGATAACAGCAGCATGGTGGAAATTACCGTGGCTGTATCTCTCTGTCATTATTAATATATTTTTCCAAACTTTAAGCAAAGAAGAAACGAAGATAATCAATCATTACTAGTCCCTTTGATTTTCTTTTCTTTTTCCTGAACTTACATCAGTCCCGCCCATCGCAGGTACGACCATCAGGGGAATGAATATAAGGGAGCCGGCCAGCGATAAGTAATGTTGCAAACCGTACAATATAAGAGGAACTGCAGATTTTTTTTATTTTAATGAAAGAGTAAGCAATCTGATGAAGGACGTAAGTTGTAACACTTAATAAGTACCGGAACATATGATCATCTTCAAATACATTTGTAATCTACCAAAACAGTCCAAAATTATTATTTCATGTAACCTTCCTAATTTGCTTCGATACATTAGATATACTTCTAGCATGGAAAGAAATGTAAAATCAAGAAAAGAAACCTGAAGGTAGAGATAAACTAGGCAATGATATTAGATAGCCATATAACTTGAACTGACAGAGATTACCGATAATTTGACAACACTAACCATAGCCGGGATTATCCTTCAATCTACATATCATCCTCGGACATGAATGCCGACCTCCATCGGCAGAATCATCTGCATCGGCAAACGCATTACCATTCGTTCCCCTCCCTGAATCTTCATAACCACCATTCTTTGTTGCTCAGTTTCAGCTACATTTTCTGCAACACTTGGTCCTTTTCCATTCACATCTACACTAACATTCTCTCTAACCCCTTCTTTCGCTATTCTTTTGGAACATTCACTCTAGCTTCTGCGCCTTCGCTCCTCAAAAATCCCATTTTCGCCCCTTGCACTGCTTCGAACTGTTTCGATCTCGGGCTCTGTCCTCCTCGTTCTTCCCAAAATAGGATCAATCTCAACATTTGGGGGTTTTGATTCGTTTTTACCCCTTTCTAAATCAAGCCCACCGCCCAATCTGTCATTGACATTACTCCTAATACCATCATTCAGTTCTCTTTTATTACCGCTCGCACTTTTCTCTGTTTCGCCGGAGAAAGTCGACACAAAACCAGTCCTTTTAGCCCAAGATCTCAGCTCCCTCGGATCATGTCCCTGTCTGGGCACAAAAGGCTCCATATTTGGCCCGAAAACAGAGCCAAGCTTCATACCCTCTTCTTATTGTCGTTATTTTCCGTCCCTAATCTCGACCCACCTTCCATTTCAGCTTCGAAATCAAATGGGATCCAATTTTTTTTTCCAGGAACTAGCACCAAGTTCAAATCTTTTCTCTCTTATTTCAACCTGTTTTGAAATAGGACAACAAACAAGAGGAAAAATACTACGTAAGTCGAGGATGAGGATCTAAGTAATGGCGAATTTGGGTTTTTATTAATGCTGATGACTTCAGAGTGAGGACTTGAGCAAGTGAAGCGAAGTTTAGCTGACATAAGCATCTTCTTCCATACACTCTACTGTTTATGGTTAGCTGCCGCTCAAATGTTGCTTCTGTCCGCAATTACGACAATGCCCTTGACAGTGGCCGATGCCAATAATCATCTATAATTGAGTGTGGAAGTCCTTATAATCAATCAATTAAAATGGCACTTAGTCAAAGTTTTAAATTACTATTCCACTTAGGTGAAATTTTTTTCCTTAGTTTTGAAGCCTACAGAGTTACTTTACTTTTCGATATTCAATCACTTGCATAATTATACGTGGAAAGAGGCTTGATTTAGTGGATTTCATGTGACAATAGTTAGTAGGAAATCGTAACCAGCTATTCAAAAGATATTGGCAAGGTGTTGCCGTTTGGGTGAATAAAATGATGGCTCATTGCTGTACTTCGAATAATTTAATTAATCTTTGTCATCGAACAAATTCAGGAACCGACACTAACTTTGTTTTATTAACTTCCCCGATTGATAATGCGTATTTTAATACTCCTAATCCACGATTAACGCACTTCGGAAAAGTACAAAATTTTGTCTCTCAAAAATTAAGAAAGAAAAAACAAAGTAAATCTATAGAAAAATACCCAAACTGAATAAAAAAATTTAAAAATCATTACCTTCAGAAATTTTTACACATAATTAGCCCGTTTTACTGTTTGTACCATGTTTTTTAGTCTTGACGTACCTTTTTACGTATGTATTGCGTACCACGTCACGCGTTTATATGGTACCCTATACGTTTCTATATGGTACATTACTGTGTTATATGACGTACCATTTTTTAACTGTACGTCCACAATACGTTGTTGTATGGTATCTAAATGTGTTATATGTTGTATCATGTGGCGGATCGGGTACCAATGTGCAAAAAATTTATTCGAATAGGTAGACATATAAAAAATACTGACATGGTACTGAATTACAAGTTTTGTGCAAATGAATATCTATGTGTAAGACAAACTTCTTTTTTATTCTTAATTCTTATTATGTTTTAATCAATTGTCCTCCCTCTAGGGGTGAGCATCAGATAGGATAGTCGGGTACCGGGTTGTTCGTGTTCGGGTTAAGATTTTAACTACCCGAACCCGACCCGTACGGCAGATACCCGCTATATGTCGGGTATGTGTTGGGTTCGGGTACTCGACGTCATGTACCCGATAACTAGAAAATCATAACAAAACAATGCAACGAATTCATGAAGCTGATCATTCGACAAATTACTGCAATTCTGCACTAAATACAACCATGGTCTCGAAGATCAAAAGACAGAGAAATACACTTCAACTAATTATAGTGTTTCATCAGACATAATCGACAAAATGGCAAACCATGATTATATGTCATAACCAAGCTCATAACTGAACAAAATGGAATTTCTCTGATCTGATGGAATATTTCTTCAGATAATTCTTAACAAAGAGCACTTCATACCTGTCCATCAAGAAATAGATTATATTTCATGTCTACCTTTTATAAATATAATAGGTAAACTAACCGTAATGCAAGGCTAATCAAATTTCGATCATCGTCAAGTCAACGCCGTATTTCATAAACTCTACACGAAAAAATAAACAGAATTAAAATTATATAACAATTAAGCTATCTCAGTTAATTGGAAAAAAAACACAAGTACCTTTTTCAACCATCTCAATTTCGCTTAAATCTTCTTCAACATTTATTGACTTGGAGTCATGACGAAATCAATCTTTAGAACATATTATGGCTTGAACTATCCGTCGGGAAAGAGAACTAAACGAGTCAAGAACCCGGCTTCCAGTGCTAAATGAAGCCTCTGAAGCAACGGTGGAGACATGTACCGCCAAGATATCACGGGCCATTTTAGAGAGGATCGGGAACCTTTGAGCATTTGCATTCCACCATTTTAATATATAACCCTTCTTGATTATCTTCCATGTCTTCACTTAGATATTTCTCCAGTTCTGATTTCACGTGTTCGCTCCTCACCTCCGTCTTAAACATTTAAATTGGTGCTTTAAGGAAAATCTCTGAACCATCTCTTGGTCATCTTCAGATGAGATGGAAACCTTCTTCGATGTCTCTGTAGAAGAGGTAGTTGAAGCTTGGCTAGAAGATGTATTTGAGCTTCGTGGAATTTGTTGAAGATTACAACTATATCTCAACATATAGTCATCAAATAAATCACGAAGTACTCTCCTTATCTGTTCCTTCATTTTTTCGCTTTTACCAATCTCACTCTCACAATACATTTGATCAAGAGAAAACTCCAATAACTCGAGTTTATGGCAAGGATCAATAACCACCTCATAATACACAATCAAGCCGGATTTGGGCCTATGCAAGGGCCTACAACACAGGGCCACAAATCCGGCCCAGTGTAATATAGGGCCACAATAAAAGAACTTGTTATAATATAAGGGCGGGTATCTACACATAAATACCTATTTGAATATAAACTTATAGATCAGTACCTATGTCAAAAAGTTTTACAGATAAGTACCCGATTTAATTTGTACCAGTCTCTTCAGTACCTTCCTGTGTGTGTATTGCGTACCATAACACGTTGATATAGGGTACCTAAATGTGTATGTACGGCGTGCCTAATGTGTAATTAGGGCGTACCTAAACGTGCTAATACGACGTACCATTTCTAAACATATTACGTAGCACAATACGTTGATATAGGGTACCAAATGTGTTGTATAGCGTACCTGCGCGGATCGAGTACCTATGTGCAAAAAATTTATTTTGTTAGGTACCTACATATAAAAAAATGCTGACATGATACTAAATTACAAGTTTTTTTACAAGAGGGGTTTATGTGTAAAGACCCCATATAAGGGCCCGAAAAATTGGTAAAAGACCAGAAATTTCTAATAAGGCCACATAAGGGCCAAAGGCCCAGTGCCACCCAAAAATAAAAATCATTCTTTCGATAGACCCCCAATATCTGTCAAACTTTTCTTTCATACTTTTGGCCATCAAAGTCAACTCAACATGATCACCATCCACTCCTTCAGGATCATATCGACCTTACATATTTCATGAAAACATTAGGTGTGACATGCAAAGAGCCTGAAATTCGCAATGTTAATCTATAGAATTGCCCCAAAACATTAAGCAAGAATTTTGCTCTATCCAATCACGATCATTCGACACCCATCGAATGGACACTTGCTACGATCTATTTTATAATGAGGATCAACATCTTCAAATGCATTAAAAGCTCTTCTTAGACGTAAAGCAGGATCCATCATCATATTTCATATCCGGTATAATTTATAATTTTCTATTATCATTTGTTAAAAAGGCGGCAATCTACACATAAATACCCAATAGAAAACTAAAAAGCCACTCCAGTCCCTTGTCAGATATGTTTATAAGCTAGGTACCCATTTGAATAAAAATTTTACACTTAGGTCCCTAACCATCTAAGATTACCAAAATACCCTTATTAAATGATTTACAATTTCATTTCAGTTTTTTTTCTCTGCAAAAATCGAGCTCCATCCCGCCGTCGTCGAATGTATTCTTGCCGACCACTTCCTTCCACTCGTGCCGGCGCCGGACAACGATCGACGAGCCTCTTGGACGTTGGGTTCTCGATTTTGGGTCTTGATTTTGTCGGGTAAGCTTTTTTTTATTTTGGGTTTGGTTAATCGATTGCACGCGTTTGTTCAAGGTTAGCCCAAATTCGGGAGCTGAATGCGATCCAAGAGCTCGATATAAGGGTGGAATGTTAGGATTTGATAGTTATTGAGGCTAATCCGTCGAGATTTCGGATTTCTCTATATAACTGTTACGGCGTACCAATTGTATGTATATTACGTACCATTGTATGTTGTTTTACCGTACCTAAATATATTATGCGATACAGTCCGACTGGACATTTATGTTATGTAGTATCTTTGTGTATTTATATTACGTACCAAGTAACCTGTCTATACGGTACCAAAGTGTCTGTTTATGCAATACCAATCTAAACTATACAGCGTACCATTTATACAGGTTGCCATATTATCTAAAAATATGGCGTCTGCAAATTCGTTGTTGGCGGGATGTTATTTGCAATGTGAGTATAAAAGGGAGTCTTCCTTACTATTAATCAATGAAGCAACGACGCTTATCGATATATACGTATCCCTCCAAAGAAGGTGGTCGGATATCAATTCCCAGCATGACTCAATAAAGTATCAAGTTCCGTTCCAAAGTTCGTCCTTGAAATTGAAAGAAAATGCTGAGTGTTCAATATGTATCAGTTGTTTATTGCATACAAATTTTCAATGATACGATGAAAGTGGAACGTGCCGATGAATGTGGTACAAGTGCCCCGGCGGACAGGTTTGCTTTTATTTTATTGTTGTTAAACTTAAATTTAGGGTTTCCATATTGATGATTGATAACATTACTTGCAGTACGGAAGAGAACGAAGAAATATTGAGTTTGATTTTGAAAGAAAACAGTAGATGCATGGAGTCATTGCATTCGGGAAGATGGACAAGTCTTTAGGGATGCAGATGAATTTAGACGGAATTTGAAAGAGCTACTCATTGCCATCCGAAGAAATTTTGTCTATACAAAGAACAAGCGTAAGAAAATCATTGCCATTTGCAAGGATGAGATGTGCAAGTGGCAGTATATGCATCGCGTCATAAATGCGACAATTCGTTTGCCATTCAGAGATCAATATCCAACACAGTTGTGGTGAAGATACTCTTAGGAGTCGTGATCATCCGTGAGCGGACGCGCCGTGGGTTGGGAACATAGTGAATGAGAGTGTCCGAGACGAGCCATCGTATCGTCCCGTTGCCATTTTAAAGACATCCTAAGGGCCTATGGAGTACATGTGGGGTGCCATAAGGCATATAGCGGCAAAGAAAGTGCCATTCGTAACATATATGGACTGGATAATGGTATGTTTGATCAGTTGAGGTGGTATTGTAATGCGTTAGAGAAACCAACCCGGGTAGCGTGGCGGAGTACGATGTTTACCCTCACGACAACAAGTTTCGTCAGCTCTTTATCTGCTTCCACGCGTGTCTCATAGGTTTTGTTCGTGGATGTTGGCCCCTCATATTTGTTGATAGGTACTCACATTAAGACCAAGTTTACAGGAGTGCTCGTTACAGCCGTCGCAAAGGATGCAAACGAAGACTTGTTCACGATTGCCTTTGGCGTTGTACGCGTTGAAAATTATGAAAATTGGGGCTGGTTCTTTGCTAAGTTGAGGATTCGTCATTACCCTCGACGTTGACAGAGCTGACGTTCTTCTCAGATCGGCATCCGAGTATTATTAAAGCTGTTCTATATCATTTTCAGGAAGTCGTCATGCATATTGCTTGCGCCATTTGGTTGACAACTTCAAGAAAAGAGGTAATTGTTTAGTAAAAATTTAAAATACATTAGTGAATACGATGCAAATAATTTTTTTTAATTTTTTCAGGTGATGAAACATTACCCGAAGCACAACAAGAAACATGGTCATCTTTCTTCAGAAAAGCGGCTATGCAACTACTTCGGTTCAGTTTCAGACTCTCAATCGCTAGCATCATCGCGTCTATGCCCATTGCACAGACTTGATCAGATCCAACATGTTAGGCATATGCGTTATTCGACGGAATTAACAACAAAAACCAAGCAGAGTGTTGGAATTCTTGGGTAAAAGAAGCACGAGCGTTGCCTGTAAAGGGCATGGTTGATACCATTCGTGTGAAAACCATGACGATGATGCACCAACGACGCGAGAGAGGACTGACCCTTGTAAGCGAGTTATGTCCACAAGAAAAGCAACTTGTTTAGAACATCGCTGCTGCTCGCATAGTGAAAGTGAGTAAGTCTTCAAACGTGGCATTTGAGGTTGTCGGTGAAGATGGCTCATTTGCGGTGGACATCCAGCAGCGGGCCTGCTCATGCAGAGAATGAGAAGTCTATAGAATACCCTGTAAGCATGCAGCGGGCGTATATTGCGACTATGAGACATTTTTTTTTAATTATTGTGGTCCGTACTTCTGATGCAGAAGTATAGAGATGCATACATGTCGATCATCAACCCTATTCCGATTCACGAGATGAATGCTCAAACCGATGATGGGAATTTCATTCGCGACCCGGACATCCCTGTTCTTCCCGGTCGCCGAAAGACGTAGAGGATTCCTTCGCAGGTAGATAGAAGATCCAACAAGTGTAAAATGTGTGGAAAATACAGACATAATCGTCGTACTTTTACAGAAGCCGTATCGACGTAGCGTCCGTATTTTACATGTATTTTGGCACTGCTTTTGTCCCATAACCTTTGATGCTCTTTTGTCGGTAATGGCTCATTCTTTTTGTCTTCTTTTTGTCTAAATGATGCCAGTAGGTCATTGTTTTGTCGAAATGTGTCGTAAGATATGGCTAATTCTTTTGTCCAAATGTATCAATAGGATATGGCTCATTCTTTTTGTCTAAATGATGGGAACAAGGTATTGTAATATATGTCAATTTGGTCCTGTAATATATCCAAGTTTGGTACTGTAATATATCCAGTTTGGTAATGTAATTTATGCCAACTCTATTCTGTAATAGACGCAAAATATGGTAATGTTATATATGTCAATTTGGTACTGTAATATATGCCAGATTGGCATATATTATTCTTAGGAATTGTCAAAATCACACAGAACAACGCAATTCGCTTAGGAATCTATTTATTTTTGTGTTTAACAAATGGTACGGTATACTTGCATATTAGGTTACTATATATGTATACATAGTGATACGGTAAAACTGCAGATTATGGTACTATATATGTAAATGATAAGGTACCTTACTGTACAAGATAAGGTATCTTATTGTACAACAGATAAGGTACTTCATATATTCTGTTTTGGTATGGGTAAATACATAACTAATGGTACGGTTAACCTGAGCTTTATGGTACACTGTATGTGAAAGTTATGGTACGGTATTATAAAAGACAAGGTAATTCGTATCTTCTGTTTATGGTACGCCAAAAGTTTACATAATGGTACGATTAAGATGCATGTTATGATACTCTGTATGTAAAAGATATGATACGGTAATATAGAAGACAATGTTCATATACTGTTTATGGTACGGTATACATATACGTAGTGGTACGATTAAACTGCACATTATGGTACCCTGTATGTAAAAGACAAGGTACGGTAATATAAAAACATAAGCTGCATAAAATGCGGACAGTCTCATAGAACTGCACAAAAAAGAAATCTTACCGAGTCATGAACAAACTCCTAAACAGTCTTCAAACAACCTCCTCCCGACTCAAAATAAGTTAACCAACAAAATAACACATCCTCCAAACAGTCTCACAGCATATTAAACTAACTTAACGAAACAGATCAAGCATACATGAATGCTCGTCACGTAAAAATGCGAGCAGCCGTAGAAGCACGATACACATCCATGTTGACCTTTTCACCATATTTCTGAACTCTAGGGTGTCGACAACGTACTCCTCTATGGTTAGTGAGGCATGAACCTCACAGTCTACGACGTCAAATAGGGGGCGGTTAAACTCTGGATCCACGCTCTTCTTAAATACGTACTCGTACTTCCATGCCCAATACTTCGTCAGAAAATCAGCCTGCACAATATAAAATGACATTAACGCATAACTGCAACATAGACGACGGAATGGTTACCTATGTTAAAACGTACGAATGCTCTAGCGGCCGAGGTCATCTTATTCGAGGCATCAGATCCGAACGTAGAACTTTCGCTCGTTGACATTGTAGACGAGCACTCCCCAATGGTTACCTGTATTCACAGGCGTCAACACGTATGCCAATGACGTCAATGCATGACCATCAAGCCGCTCTAGCCATGCCCGACTACTCCCCACCATCTCCTCGACGAACCTCTCTAGCTGATCAGGTTCCATCTTCCTCTTTCTCGATATCTTCTGTATCTTGGTCCAGTAGTCCCCTTGCACGAAACTTGGGAGCACAAAGACGCGTGGTTTCCTGGAGATCCCCGCGGATTGCCGTGTCAAACACAATCAACGAACGCATCAATAATGTTTGACTTAAGCATATCACGGAAGAGCAGCATATAGAATCCTTGTGCATCGACAGCGGCAAGGTCGCTTTGCCAAACGACGTCGCTGCATAAGGATTATCGCACATCTCAAAAAGTAATAAGATGAATACCATCGTAACATTGACGAAAAGGTACCTAAGCTTCTTCGCTTTAAGATATGTGTCGATGTACTGACGCTGTTCTGCAAGGATCTCATTCCGGGCGGCATTGTCGAATCTGTCCGAGAACTTCGAACAGTATGTCCCGGCTCTCGAACAGTCTTGGCAGCCTCGACATCAACCAAAACAGCTTTATTTTTTGCATGTCCCTTCGTTTTTGGCCGCTGCGGAGTTGAATCCAGTGTCATAAACTCCAAATTTCGCCGTTTTTACGACCGACTCGGTCTCGCACCGTTCGAGCAATCGACGAAGCCTTATCCTCCGCAGCCTTATCCTCCTCATCCTCATCTTGTGCTCCTTCTTCTTCACTAACCACAACCTCCGCTTGATCCTCATCTCTATCCTCAACATTGTCCTCAATGGCCTTCTCACCGTCGCTATGAGCCATCTCCTCGGCCATTATCATCACCCTCACTGTGCATGTCCTCGGCCTTATCCTCAGCCCTATCATAGCCCTCCCCGTCAGCCATATCCGGTGCCTTATCATCACCCTCATCATCGCTCACATCCTTATCCTTAGCCTCACCTCTTTCTCATCAAACTCGTTCATTAGAGAAAACCAAAATCGACCCATTCCAAAAACCCCAAATTGACAAAAGTCAATCCACCCATCTGAACACGCACAAAAAACCCTAATCGAACAACGAATCAATGTCATTCCAAAAACACGCAACCACTGTTACGAAAATTAATCGAAAATGCTTAAACCAACGAATAATGGAAAAATCAAACTAGATACAAGCCTATTGATCACGAAATACCGCGACGAAATGCGAAGACGTACGGCAATACTGCGAGTGCCTTACCTATCGATTTCAAAAGGGGAATACCACGACGAACGAGTGGACAGACGACGTTGAATCTGAAGCAAAAAGAAACATGAGTCGATTTTGGGATTAAATCGCGCGATTTGGTTTGGGGTGGTGCGATTTTTTTTTATGAACGAACGAACGTGAAATAAAGAAACCAGGTAAAAGATGTAAAAAAGCAGTTT
>JAPQWV010005198.1:0-21830 GCA_027422505.1 Craterostigma plantagineum | reverse complement strand
CTTTCATTTATGCTGGTGTGGACTATTAATTGCAAACGCAGCTATGTTCCACGCGTCCCCGACGCGCGTGGCCCAACATCTAACCGTGGTTAACAGCCCAATATTAGAGAGGATTTTGCTAATAGTCCAACTGATACTGAATACGGCCCAATAGCGAAGGTACCTAATTCCAAGCTACAATTTCATATGAAAAAAATTATAGGAGCATTTCAAATAACTGATGATGGCTTGAATAAAACTATAAACGAAGTGGGAAATTTATAATTAATCAATTTGTAGAGACACGAACGAGGTATTGTTTACAACGATGATTTAGATATAAAATATATTTTGAGATCGAGAATATTTCTGTAAGGAAATATCACACACACACAACACAAATATATACAATGACAATTATTAACCTGTATCTGCTTGTTATGATATTATATCCGTTTAATTCCGTGAAAGGAAGTGAGAGGTTACAAAATATGATCTCCCATTTAAAAATGAGATTTGAGCATGCGCATCATTGGACAATAATTAATAACTGGAGTGAAGTGAATAATGGGTTTATTGTGTTGCGTCCGTACAATGCAATGGCCATTTAGTGTGGGGGCCTCGACTTTAGAGTAATGTAATAAAATTCAATTCGTACGAATCGAATTTGCATACATACACAAAGACGACGAAGCATATACTACTAGCTACTGCTGAGACATATGCTGCCACGCATTCAATTCTCAATGACACGCTTTTCTTCGTTACTCATAATCTCATCATCATTGACACGTCGCTTTTGGTCTCCAAAAATATTTCACGTTTGTACTTTTTTCCCTTTTGGATAAAAAGTAAATCAAAGAAAAGAAATGATATAAAAGATAATCGTGTGTGTATGATCCGAGGCAATTCTCTCTCTTTGTATGGGTCAACCAAGAAAACCGATATATATACGCCTGCAACCTCCCTCTTTGTTAAATCCCTTGTCAAGTCTTTATCTCTCTCTGCCTATAATACCGAAAACCCTATTCTGTCTGCAACCATTTTCTTGAGCTTTGTGAATTCTCTCATTATGTCGTCGTCCAGCAAAGCTAATCCTTTCTTACTTTTTGCAGCTACTTTCCACACTCTTTAATACACTCTCATCTCATGCTCCTTTATAATACTAAATAATCACGCAAGAAATGTGGACGACGACTATGGATAATGATCATGGCGAAGAATCGAAGAAGAAGATGGGGGAGCATTGATCCAATGTTTGCTCGAATGCTTCGTCCAATTTTGATGCCCCAATGGCCAATTAGCAGCAGCAGAAGCAATAATATCAGTTGCAGTGCAAGCTCAAAGTGTTTTCTTTGCACGAATAATAACCCTAACACTACTACAACCCTGCACGCAATGAGTAAGCAATATATATGTCTTATCCTGACAAGGGTTTTGCTCGTATAAATTAACATCATGAACTGATCTTTCTCCTTTTTTTCGGTGTTTTTTTTTGTATAGGTGGTGGTTCGAGCGATTATGTGATAAGAAGAGGGATGATTAACATGAGCAGTTCATCACATGTTCCATTAGTGAGCACGAGATGGAACCCTACTACTGAGCAATTGATGGCCCTCGAAGAAATGTACAAGCTTGGTATACGAACGCCTACAGCAGAACAAATCCAAACATAGCTGCGAATCTTCGAAGGTTCGGGAAAATCGAAGGCAAGAATGTGTTTTACTGGTTCCAAAACCATAAGGCTAGGGAGAGGCAGAAGAACAAACGTCGTCAGCTTGACCTGTTTGGTGGGAATATTATTACTAAGTCCTCAGAAGCCAAACAAAAACGTGGTGAAATTTATAAATTTACTCTCTTTCTTTTTTCTCCATTTAGCTACTCGATTTACGTGGTCATCATCGCTAGGATTTTTTATTACATCATGACAACAAGATCAAGAAACTGCATACGCAGGATTGAGAAGCAGATACAATGGATCTGAATATCAAGGCAAGAACTTGGACCCAAACTCGGCCTGCAACAATCTAATAACGCAATGGTAAGTACTGTTGAATAACTTGAAATTAATCTGTGGTTTCAATGCCAAAAGATCCATGTGTCCGTACGGACACCCATCTTTAGTAAATTAATCTGACTAGTCGAATGCACGAAACTCGACAGATGACTTTGCAAGTCATGTATACAAACAATAATAGGCCCACAGAGACAAAATTATGGCAAATGATATCGCTTACATATATGTCAAGACATTTAATGAAAAGGGCATGCAAAAAGGAAAGCTATTGTTATGATGGAAAAGAAAAGAATTGAGGCTATAAAAGCTGGCAATTTGCACACTTACTTTCTGTTGGAGATGTTGTGCTATGCTATGCGAAGGGTAAATTAGAATTTCTTGGGCGACGTGCAAAGTTCACTGATATATCATAAGCAGCTTTTTAATCAAACGCATAGTTTATAACATTTTATTTTCTCCAGCAGGAAACAGTACTATCAATGCAAAGTTCAGTGACAGCAGATCGTAACAATGAAGATGAACGGAGGAGACGATTGGAGCAGAAAGAATTGCAGCAGATTATTACAAATAATGTAGCAGCAAACAGCGAAAACAATCACTTGGACTTGTCACTGTCACTTAGACAAGTGAAATCGAAGGTTTACGGTAGCAGCATGCTTATCTTGTCTCCCAAGAACAATTATTATGACAACATTGAAGAAAATCACGATCATACCCTTCAGCTTTTCCCAGTTGTTGGAAGCAGCGATTTGAAGAACAGCGTTGAGGAGGTTCTTGATGCTTCATGCGCAGAAAGGGATTTTGTGCCAACCGAGTTCACCGAGTTTATTCCTATTAAAAACTTATGATCAAGAGTAGTTCTTAGTTTTAGTTATTCTGTGTGTAATCTTAATATTATGTGATGTATTAAGCAGAACCAGTTAATGATATATCGATGTTTGAAATTTCCATCAATTTACTGCTGTTTTTCTCGTACATAAAAACCCACTTAAGTCGAACCAAGCAAAACTACTTTGTTCTTTTCATTGTAATAAAATCAGATAACGTCGTCATTGGTAGCAGAGTATAGGGGCTCAGGATCAACACTTCTTCTCATCCTGATCAAGGAATTAAAAAAAAAAGAGATGAAAAAAAATCAAACTTTGACATACATATGGAAAAAAAGAAATATCAGCTTTAGTTGATTGAATCGATCCATATTATAAAAATTACCAGTTGTCCTCAGCCCATATGCAACCATCAGAATCTACGACGTGGAGGCTATATGCATGCCTTGATGTGGAGGACTTGTTCTCAAAACTGTTTTTTTTTTTTTAGTCCCAGAAAAGAAGAACAAAGAATTAAACTAAACGAGATAATATAAAACGGTATTACTTTATGTATAGGAAATGGACCTTTGATGAATCAAATTCCCATGGATGAGTACCAAAGAACCTGACTTCACTTCGATAGGAACAAATGCCTTTTGATCGTATGTCGAGATGTTTATCAAAGTGGACGCCTTCGTCGTCTCTGATGAATCTCCTTACAAGCCCATCTAAAAAGAAACACTTCATACATCTGTAACAGCATTTGTGAGATGACAAAAAATAACAGATAAAATTAGAGAAAGAATACCCTTATGAGATCCAGAAATCGCCCAAAGGCAACCGTTTGTGATAGTTGCGTCTTCTAAAGCTAGCCATAGCCCAGTGCACGTTGGTGGATCAGTGTAAAGGAAAGAATTGTCCTGATGAGGAACCACTTCTCCACCAATCCCAGGTTGCTGTAATTTAGACAAAAATCGAATGTTTAGGGATAAAAAATCGTTAGAATTTCTTGAGCCAAAAAATTATTACCTTGAAGATGTACATGGACTGAACGAATAGTGGCCTTCTGTATTCCAGCGAACGTAGTAAGCTCGACATTTTCTGTGAAGTAGAGAAGCTCTTAAACACTGAGTCCTTTTCGTGTAACGCTGCATAAAAGGGAAGAAGAAGTTAATCTACGAAGCAGAGACTGGAGAACCTATTGAATCTGAGCATATTGTTGGCTAATTTCAGAATCATACCATGGCCAACTTTATTGATGGATAGTTTCTTCGGCTGCTTCAAGTTGCCCTCATCATCAAAAGCTTTCTCTGTTTGGATTCGAAAAGGGACCAAAATAAGGAGAAAGATCAAAGTAGGCATAGAACACATTGCCCAAAAAGCCGAGCAAGATTAGATTATCACAAATCTTTCAAACACGGAATTCAGATAAAATTAAAGGCCAGAGAGCTTAAGCATCATCATCATAGACAAGAACACGGAGTCAATATATTCATACATACCTTCGAAGAAGAATGAAACCTTCTCCGCACTTTCAAAGAAGTAATCATCAGTAGTCTGTTTCTTTACCCGCCAACCAAAGTTCACAAACAAATGAACAAATCATCAACTCATACATATGGAGACTACGTAAAGCCTGGAATAAGGTAAGATGTTTACAAATAATAAAAAGAACACACACAAAGAATCGATCTTTACTTGGTTTTTGGTCGAAAAAATGGAAGCCCTGGCGGACAGATCAAAATTTTCAAGTAATTCATCCATCCTCGAGCGCAGCGAATGCACCTCATTTGGGCCAGAAAAAGATTCCAAAACCAAATAACCTTGATCGCGGAAGAACTCGAGCTGCCCAGGTTCCAAGATTCCAGTCACACCCATCGCTCCACTTCCAATGGATTCGACGAAGATTTAATCCTTTGAGCTGATGATGATTGTTGACTGAAGACTGTTATTATATATACAGTAATAGCAGGCATCCCAATAGAGTGCCGTGGCAGTCGCAGCCGACTCAAAAGTCAATAGTTAAAGCGGTTAACATTTAATGAAAGAAGATGATAAAAACCATATTCTGTTCACACGCATTTAAGTGTGAACGAATAAGTCAAGCTCTTTGCAGCTTTCCCACCTTTGCCATTTTCACACGATAAGACTTGGCACCACGAAAATACTGTTAATTTTGTACAAGTGACCTCAACTCATAAATTCTATTTTTTACACTAATTTTTACTCCAACCCCATTAACTTTATTTTATACTCTAAAATCAACTCCTACATTAAACTTTATATTATAATAATAAAAAGTCAATAAATTATAATAATTAATATTTAAAATTAACTAAATTATAACTTAGAATTATAATTTTATTAAATTGAAACATAAATATAAATAATAGGAAATATTATTATTATTTTATTATAAGAATATCAAATATTTAAATATAATAAAAATATTTTTTATTAAATAAATAGAAAGTACAACATATTTTTGTGTTGAAAATTGTGTGTACTCTACATCTAGAGTATCTCTGCTAATCAACACAATATCAGTGATATAGATGTACATGAATTGAATAATATGAAGTACCCGTTGGAGATGCTCTAAGGACGAAGTAATGAGACATAACACAAGGGTAATTAGACAATTCCTCGAAGGCGAAAGGCAGGCTTTGAAGCGATGAAGATTTTGGGCCATAAAGCCCCAACAGGAACATATGGCTCCGCAAATGGGCCGACGTCCATATTTTTAAATGACCACTTTTACAAGAAGCAAGAATAAAATTTAAATAATAATAAATTAAAAAAAAAAAAACAGATGAATAAATAACTCCTAAATTTATATTTAAATGACGTCGGGAAACAATCAATTCGACGGAGGTGATAGGAAAGGTGTTTGGTCCCATAAATCTTTCTCAAAATGTGGATGACATTAATTATCATTTTCTTCTTCCTACTTTTATTTCAATATGGTGCTAGTAAATTAAACTTTGAAAAAAAATTATAAGAAAATTAGATCATTTTAACAAGTTTAATTGTTTTTTTTCTTTTTTGTGGACCGCCACTAGGATACTGCATGCAATAAGAATTGTGCACGACGAATTGGTCAATCTTTCTAAAGTAAGAAGATCAAACACCCAAATAGTTTGGTGTATGGGCATGCATAAATATAATTTTAAATAAAATGACCGACCTTCCACGATGATCGCTTGGGAAGATTTAACTTATCATTTAGAGGATATTACTGATATGGACGGTCGATGATGAAATAAATCCGATTCATGCAACATCAATTCACATAGAAAGAAGATACCAAGATGTAAAAATCTATCAAGAACGTGTCGATTCTTACTTGCATGGTTCTTAGTTTCGAGAAGACCCCATTTCTCCACTAATAGATTTTGGGATCAGGAATAGGATCTAATCTAACATAGTAATTATTACTCAATAATATATATCTTGGTTAGTGCAACAACAGAATCTTCAATCTTTCTCCTTGACTTGATAAATGGAATTTATATCGTATTTTATACCCCGTAAAAGCGTAGTATCGGTTGTTATTTATTTGAATTTCCCTCGAATATCATACGTACCACGTTTATATTTTATTTTTGACAGATATGGGAAAAAGAACTACAACGGGAATATTCGGGCTTGAATTATTGAGGAACCGTCAAACCAAATATCGGCCCAAAAATAATTGGGCCGAAGAATAAATTCAGTCCATCAGTTCCAAAGCCCAATAAAAGCCCAAACCTTTTACAACTAAGAAGGAAGGAAACTCACGTATTCAACACAAACGTAAACGACAAGAAGCAAAGAAGACCCACAAGATGAAGATTTGCAACGATTCGCACACACACCGCAGCCAAATGAAAATTGAACTCGACAATCACCATCATACACAAGGCTCGATGAAGACTTGCTCATCCTCTAAGCATGCCTCGCATCTATAAATGGTAGCGACGAGGGAGCAGCTGCGGGAATCGACGTGAAGAGCAAAGCCGGGGGAGTAGAGCAGCGACTAGTCTTTGTGGGCTGCTGCTGATCGGCGACGGCAGCGCTGCAGGGCTGATCCGTGGACCGTGAAGGGAAGGCAAGCAACAGCGACGAGGGAGCAGCTGCGGGGACTGACGGAGGGCTGATCCGAGCCGGGTGCACGAGGTGGACTGCTGTTGAGACTGACAGACGGAGGTAGCGAGCTGACTCGTGGGCTGCTGCGGCTGTGACGGGCTGCGGGCGTAGGAGGAGCAGCGAACGGAAGTCCGAGAGAGGGCAAGGAAAAGGTTGAAGTTGCTCGCCCACCATCTGCTCGACAAAAGTCCTCAACGAAGGATTAACCACGGAGTTGAAATTCAGGGAAGAAACTTGTTTTCCTCTTTGTTATTTATGCTCGTCGTTATGTTAATGCTTCATATGAGTAGCTAAATCCCGTAGTATTTGAGATTAGATGAACCCTAGCGACATCGTACGCATGTTTTAAGTATTGTTGTGTTTGGCTATTGTTACGACTCGATTATGATTTATTGTTATTTTGATTATGTCTATGTGGTTGAGATAATTGTTGGAAAATCGTAAGCTTCGCTCGAAAGAGGGGCTGACGATTAGACCACTCGTAGACGAGCGGAATAAATCCATCGCTAGAGATAGGTTGGGCTACCCCGCCGGATTAGAGTCAATTCTAATAGCGGGATTCATCGTGTTGTAATGCGATCTTCGGTTAAGTAGTTAGGGAAGCTTGCCCAGCTACTTAATTCGTTGATTAGTTGTTTACGATTATTGTATAGTAAGGCGTAGTTTCGTCAGCTATATAGACTCGTACGCATGTTATAGGAATCTCCACGGTCTAATGATAGCCATGTTCATGTATAATAAATATTTGTTCGGTCGAGCTAGGGGGATTCAAGTCTCAAATACGTTCACTTTTATAAATCGTTCCAACTCCGTTATCGTATTTTTATTTTTGTGCTTATCGTTTATAGTTTATCGTCATTTATATTTTATCAAACCAAAAATATTTACTAGAATATTTAAACGACGGTTTCTAAAGTATATAGTTCATTTGGGTTCGATACTCGAATATTTGCCATTTCTATACTATCTTCGATAGGTACACTTGCCTGTTGAGCGTAGAATAGTTCGTAATATTCGTTTTATTTTTATTACTCGATCCGCTCGATCAACATTTTTATGTTTGTCATTTTCAGTTGTTGGTATCGTCATGAATATTCCTGCTTAAAAGGAGAAATAGAAAATAATATGTTTAGATAAGTTTTATAGATAATTGCAATATAACTTTTGCAAGACTTGGTGACGATAATCTGATACTCTTTTTGCCTTCCACTTCGATATCATGTACGTGGCCAAACGAATCATATGGTGTGCCTAGCTTTTTAGGGTTCTTTGCCTTGAAGGACTTGGATTTTCTAAAAATATCACTTTTATTCACTATCTCTTAGTCTCTCTACTTTTTCAATTTTCCAATCGTACCCGAATTGAGGTTAAAGATTACAAATCTCGACCTGCCTGCTTTGGTAAAAACGTACGATTTCCATTTATTCAAGAAAATTCTATCATTGAATATTTTATTTATTTCCCCGACCTTCGTGGCTGCACAAAAAAAATACTATTTGTATTTTTTGCTGCCTTTTTTACATTGGTCTTGGCTATTACAACTCACCAAGCCAATAAATAGTCCACCGAGAGAGAAATAACTGCACGCACATATATATATATATATTATATATTATATTTTATATATATATATATATCTATTCTCTTTTATTAATGGTGAGGGCCCCTTTAAACTGCCAAATTTTATACGATTTGGTCTGTCAATTTTTAGGTATCAACCAATCACATTTTTTCTACAATTAATAATAATTGAGCAAATAAAAAACTAAACTACCCACGTTCAATAAAAAACCACTTTTCTCAAGTACCTCAAGTTCTCTCTCGACTACTCAGTAAACGTCCAAATAATACTACAAACCCATAATATCGATTGGAGAAGAATGATTATGTCTGACAGATAAATTCTGACGCTATCATTCTGTAGAAACAAATAAAAAATACATACCTGGACCAACACTGTGAGTCTTCATTTTTTTTATCATTGTATGCATATATTTGGCGTTATCATGAATAGTTATAAAGTTCAACAGTGTTCATTTACCATTCTCGCATTTAGTGAGTTTCTCTACACTGTTCATTTGCCTTTCTCTTCCTTGGTTTTAATTTAGTTATTGGATTTCTCTCTACGGATTATGATATGTTGTGTTTTATGTTATTGATATTTTTAAGATCCTAGAGACTATATATTTGCAGAAACATCATTTATGCTTTTAATATTCTTTAGAAAGACTTCCATTTAATGTTGTTTGTTATTTTTATTATTTAGATTCAAAATTAGTTGCACACATGTAGGGTGTGCATGGTTACTAGTCTATACTATATATAAACACTCAGGGGTGATAAAAAACGTCTATATCTAATCTAATTTGTCTGTGATTTAATTGAAATCACAGCCGTTGGTTAGCTTCGATCATCTACATATGGCAATGGTTCTGGTAATGGACAACCGTCCCCGTACCAATTTAATACCATCCCGCTATTACCATTTAGAATGAATTGGTTCATGGGTAATCACCTCATCGGGTTTCCGTGAGAGATTCGGGTTCCCCATATTCATGAACTCATTGCAACAAAAACAATAAGTAATATAAATATTGGAGTATTAATGATATAAATACGTGATTGAATATGTGTGTATTGTGAAGAACTATGAGATTGATTTTTTACGATTTGATATCAGGATGATTTATAAAAACTTGATTCAAATTAGTTTTCATATATTTAATAATATATTCGGAATGGTGAATCACCATTTGACTCAAATGGTTCGGACGGGGATTGGGAAACATGATTACATCCCCGTCCCATCCCCACTCTTTCACCGACGAGGATCACCGAACTCCCCATCACCATTGACCGATTCCCCGTCCCAATAGCCTCGGGTCCCAACATGGTTCACCGTGGGAATTTTGCCACCCCTAAATCTACACCATCGATAATAAATATAAAATATTAAAACTTTTATTCCAACCCCACAGTGGCAGACTGGCAGTTAATACACACGATCTGCCCGGCTCCGTCCATTTGTTGGTATTTTAAGCAAATCTCATCCATGGACAACCCAAATGTGCAGGAGGTAGTTCGAATTTCACGAGTTTCGCATCAGAAACCCTAATTTTCCATCACAGTCATTGGTCTCAACGGTTTTTTTTTTTTTCTACCTTTCAGATATTGGAAAATCAATTGCTTACCGTTCCGAAGGCGGTAGAGGAGAAGATCGACGATGACATCTCGGCCATGAGGCACAGGCGTCAGGTAAATATAAAATTCCCATCAGGTAGTTACAATTTGCTCTCCATTAGAAGTTTCCCCAAATTGAACGAGAACCCTAATCTATATACTGATCGGCGAAGAAATTGATGCATTGAAATGAGTAGATGACTTGCGCTTTGTTGTTCAAAACGTCGACGGCGATTTCTTTGATCCCTGGAGGTCTTTTGACAACTTTTTCGACCGATGCAGCGCAGGCCGAGCAAGTCATCCCCGAGACTGAGAAGAGGGCTATCGTCTCCGTTTCTTTCAGGCATTTTTGTTTGTCGTCTTCTTCTTCGTGTGAGAAAGTTGCTTCCCTATTGTTATTACTTACTACTTGAGAACTCCATGTTGGGTTTTTTTCTGCTCTGCTTTGCTCTGCTTTTTAAAGTATGGTGATACATATGATTGAAAGTGGTCTTTCTTCTTTATATCTCTGGTCGTTTGAATTATTTTTGTTGCAGCACTACAGGGTAGTGTGTGGACAGTGATGAAACGTCGTTCGTTTCTTCTTTTTTATTACTCAATGACTCCTTTTATAAGCATGAATCTTTTGCACAACCTGGGAGACTAACACTCACTGTTTGCACATGGAACGCTCGAGCTTTTTCTATCTCGCCTTTTTCTGCGAGTTATGTACTCACAATACTCAAAAGCCCGGTTGATATGAACCTTCATTCAACGTTTAGGTTCTTCGATTCTGACAGACCCTGCCGGTGAGGCGAATCACAATTCTCATTGAATGCTTGAGAGAGACAACCACAATTCTCATGTTTTCCGATACTATTGGGACTGGGAGGGATGTTTGGATTCCTTTATTATAGCAGATTTATCATGGCATTCTGTGTCAATTGACATCTTTGTTTGGCTTATCTTTGTAACTTAAAAAATCTGTAACAAAACTTTACATTGTTTGGCTTGCTTTGTAAATTAATAAATCTGTAATGAAATCTTTATAGTTTGATAGATGCGAATATTTCAACTTATCACTTACCTATCGTTTGTTTTTGTAACATTAATGTTTGTTGTAGTTTCAATGTTTTTGTAACATTAATGTTTGTTGTAGTTTCAAAAAAAAGTGCTTGCACAGGTGTAGACTGTGCACCTTATACTAGTATATATGAAACACACACGAAAACGAAACACCGACTGATGAAAATGGATTCTAACGGGAACCAAAGCTCTGCCGACAACCACCACCACGCGGTCGAGATAGCCATGGAGACGGAGGTGCACAAGGTGGTGGCGCCGCCGCGCCTTAGCACCGTCGGCAAGCTAAAGACGCGGCTGAAGGAGACGTTTTTCCCTGATGATCCACTCAGACAATTCAAAGGCAAGACATGTAGGGTGAAGTTTCTCCGCGGTGCTCAGTACGTATTTCCCATACTCGAATGGGGTCCTAAATACAGCCTCAAACTCCTCCAATCCGACGTCGTTTCTGGCCTCACCATTGCCAGCCTAGCCATACCTCAGGTCGACGTTCATTCTTTATTACAGTTGTTGAAAATCGTTAACATAAACTGTTGCTGTGTACTGATTGAGATTTTCTGAAACAGGGAATAAGCTACGCTAAGTTGGCCAATCTGCCTCCTATTGTTGGCTTGTGTAAGTTTATAATAATTATGTTTGTGGAACTCCATTAACTATGAAGGTTGCATGCAAAATTTCTGCATAATATGTATTCTTATTACCGAAGCTATTTGCTGGTAAACTGATTATTAATCTCAGATTCAAGCTTTGTACCTCCTTTAATATACGCACTTCTGGGAAGCTCAAGGGATTTAGCAGTGGGCCCAGTTTCGATAGCTTCTTTAATCATGGGATCAATGCTGAGACAACAAGTTTCGCCTGCGAAAGATCCCATTTTGTTCCTTCAACTAGCCTTTACTTCAACTTTCTTTGCTGGGATAGTTCAAGCTTCTTTAGGCTTCTTGAGGTTTTTTTTTTCCTTATTTTTTTTTTCTGACAACAAACGGTAGTTTAGTAAATGCCCTCATTAAATAACCTGACTGATGACGACGATGAAAACGCAGGCTTGGATTTATCATTGACTTCTTGTCGAAGGCTACGCTGATTGGTTTCATGGCTCGCGCTGCAATAATCGTCTCCCTTCAGCAGCTTCAGAGCCTTCTCGGTATTAAGAACTTCACTAAACAGATGGGAATTATACCTGTTTTGAGCTCTGTCTTTCACACCACAAATGAGGTAATTAAATTGAATAGAATTAATTTTTATCTGAAATATATAATCAAGATTCATTATGCGTCAGCATGCAGATTAAGCCCTTAATAACATGAGTAGTTAGTGTGATTGTCTGTATAATTGTAAGAACTCTTTGGGAGACCAAGGATGGAGTACTCTCTTTTCTTTCACTTTGCCCCATCCATTTCAAAAAGTCGAGGGAAATAAAAAAGTAGAAAGTGTGTGTACACATGTACGGTTGTCGTGTGTGGTTCTTATCTCTATTTATTGTCCCTTCATTATTACCACCTTACATTAGTGGAACAACGAACCATCAATAATGTGGCACTAATCCCTTTTTTTAATTTTCTTTATTCAATTTTTTCAATTACGTGTGCATTGCATGGCAGTGGTCGTGGCAAACCATACTGATGGGCTTTTGCTTCCTGGCGTTTCTACTGGTGACAAGACACATTGTAATTAATTTCCCAACTAATTAGCATTTCATTTTAATAATAATGGTAATTAAGTATCTGATTAACGTTTTAATCATCTAAATTATAAATGAAGAGCATGAGAAAACCAAAGCTGTTTTGGGTATCAGCCGGCGCCCCTTTAACCTCTGTCATCGTCGCAACACTTGCGGTCTTCGCATTCAAAGCTCAGAACCATGGAATCAGTGTGGTAATAACATATTTTACACTCATACAAAAATCATAGTAATCCATTCATGATCATTTATATTTTTCTTAATTCGCGTATCATCACAGATAGGGAAACTACAGCAAGGGCTGAATCCTCCTTCATTGAACATGCTGCATTTTCACGGCAAGCACTCGGCACTTGTCATGAAAACTGGCCTAATCACTGGCATCATTCTCTTACAGTAAGCAATAGATAAATTATCCCTTCTATTACACAAAATTAATGTTTCTAAAATCAAGATTTGATTCAATAACATAAATAGGAAGGAATAGCAGTTGGTAGGACTTTTGCAGCGCTAAAAAACTATCAACTCGACGGTAATAAGGAAATGATCGCCATCGGGCTAATGAACATCGTCGGGTCATCCACATCATGTTACGTCACGACTGGTAGACACACGCACACACATATATATAAATCGCACAATGATAATACTAAAAATTTTCTCCTCATTCGTATATTTTTAATTTCATCATAAAAAAAGGCTGGTTTTCGAGGTCGGCGGTGAACCACAATGCGGGCTGCAAAACTGCAATCTCAAACGTAATAATGGCGGTCACAGTGATGATAACGCTTCTCTTTCTGATGCCCTTATTCCAATACACGCCAAACGTGGTCTTAGGGGCGATTATAGTCACCGCCGTGATTGGGTTAATCGACGTCCCCGCGGCTTGTCAGATATGGAAGATCGATAAGTTCGACTTTTTCGTTATGTCTTGCGCTTTCTTTGGAGTTCTCTTCCTCTCCGTTCAAGGTGGCTTGGCCATCGCGGTAAAAATAACTCTTTTTTTCTTTTTTGGTTTTTAGTTGGATTATGGTGATACTGAATATCCGTTGAAATAACAGGTGGGAATATCTATATTCAAAGTTCTGCTGCAAATCACAAGGCCGAAGACTTCGATTTTAGGGAATATTCCAGGGACTGATATTACCGCGATCTTCATCACTACGGAGAAGCCGTTGGAATTCCTGGATTCTTGATATTGAGCGTGGAAGCTCCGATTAACTTTGCCAATAGCACTTATCTTAAAGAAAGGTGTACAAATCAGCCACAGATTTTCTACTTCTGAGAATCATCGTAACGTACTGATATCGATCATTCTTATTACATCGTAGGATTACGAGGTGGATTGAAGAATATGAGACGACAGATACGCTGCCTGCTAAGAGCAGTTCATCATCAGCTTCTTCTTCTGATGGGCTTAAGTTTGTGATTCTTGATTTGTCTGGTGAGTTTTTGCTCCTGAAAGAAGATATAATTTCCTTAAGCTAAAAATGACATAAAACTCTTTCCATGCAGCTGTAACTGCAATTGATACCAATGGAGTGTCCTTCTTCAAAGACTTGAGGATGTTACTACAGAAAAGGAACAATAAAATGGAGGCAAGTGCTTTGATTGTAGTAAATATATAAAAGTGAGTCTCAGTTCCTCCTTTTCGACGAATGCGATTTTTGGTCTCGCTCACAGCTCGTATTAGTGAATCCACTCGGCGAAGTGATGGAAAAGATTCAAAGAGGGGACGAATCGAAGGATCTATTGCGGCCGGACTGCATATTCTTGACTGTTGGAGAAGCCGTGTCTGCTCTTATGCCGACAGTTAAGACCCGACCAACCGCCGTCTAACTGAACTACGTACGGATGAAAAATGAATCATGAAAAGCCCCTAATGTAATGTAAATATTTTTCTTGTTATTTCAAAGTTCAGCCGTGCTGGGTTTCTGTACGATGACGGCCCATTTTCCACTTAATAGGCTTTTCCAAACGAGAAGCGAAATAGACTACTATGGATTCTATGGCAATCATGCAATAGATTACTACTAACATTTTTAAAAAAATGTACATATGTAAGGGCAAGTGGACCACGTACGTGTAAGAACTTAGACTAAAATAATTTATGTTGGAAGATAATTGAACAATGGATCAGGAAAAGCATTAATTAAATTTTGGCAGCCATGTCAACGCATTCTTTTTTGTACCCACTATGGATATATATATTATTACATTTTCTTTGTTTACATCCACCCACTTGAGGTTTTCTTTCCCACGAAGCTTTTAACGTTGGAGTCCACCACATAGTAGTTATCTCGATTCCGTAATCCTTCCCCATTGTTTAATAAAGACATCCATTTATATATTGAAAAAATAAAAATAAAGAAATTCTTTTTCTTGTTTTAGAAAAGCCCGGAATTCGATGCGCGTCGCAAGCATTTAATAACAAATTAAGTAGGGAAAAAGTCTTTCAAAATTCTCAACGCAGCTGACGTCATCACAACACCATTTTACTCATAGAACAGTACTTACTCTATTGGATGGGAGGTGTTTGACTTTCTGCCAAAGTTCTTCATTCTGATAGTGATCTCTCTCTCTCTCTCTCTCTCTCTCTCTCTCTCTCTCTCTCGATTTCTCCAGCAAAGAGTGTAAAAATTGTAGGAAGATCAATGGAGGGTCTACCCCCTGGTTATCGCCCGAACGTTGGAGTCTGTCTCATTAACGATGACGGCATGGTAATAAAGATTCAGTTTTTCTTTTGTTCTTTTTTCGGAATTTAAAGATGTGATTTTTCTTATCATTGAATTCTATGGGAAACTCTGTCTTGGAAGGAATTTGCTATGCATTGGTCTCTACGCCACCAGAATTATCTGTGGTTTTGCTTGATAATAATTAACAGAGCAAGCATCTCAAGACTTTTTCATTATTATATATGTATTCATTCAACATTAACTCTTGTTTCCGAGGTTGGGCTGCTTACAAGTTGAGATTAGCATCTCCGTTCTTGTTTACTCAGTGTTAGATTTGGTTGGATTCGTCTTGTATAATTGATTTTAAACGTAAAGCTTTTATTTTGCTGGAATATGGAGCTGAAATACTAGTGAAATAATGAGATTTTAACATGAGCTAAGTGATCTTCTCTTCTTCTTCGTTAGGGCACATAAGCATTTTTCTACCATTTTTATTCTCAGGTCTTTGTTGCTTCTAGATTGAACGTTCCTGGAGCTTGGCAGATGCCTCAGGTATATACCACCATACATTCGATGTTTTAACTTCGAAATAATGCTCGAATTATTCGTATGCGAATGAATGCTTACTTTGTTGAACTTAATTTCGATATCGTTAGGGTGGCATTGAAGAAGGTGAAGATCCAAGATCTGCTGCAATAAGAGAGCTCAGGGAAGAAACTGGCATAGTATCTGCCCAGATTATCGCAGAGGTTCGATTCGAAATTCTTCCATCATACGTTATCATGTCTTTTTATCGACCATTCGTGACGTTGTCTTTTAATCTATAAAAAAATAATATATAAAATAGGTCCCGGGATGGCTGACCTATGACTTCCCGCCATCTGTCAAAGCGAAAGTGAACCGCCTTTGGCGTGGCGGCGAATGGCACGGTCAGGCACAGAAATGGTAACTAAATCGAACTCTCTTAAACGACTACTTTCTATTTTTTTCGCACAAGTAAATAAACATTACAATAATCTGATGTAAGAAATTTTGAAGGTTTCTGGTGAGATTTGTGGCGGATGAGAGCGAAATTAATCTGGCAAACGGCGAAGCAGAGCCTGAATTCTCAGACTGGAAATGGGCTACTCCTCAACAAGTCACTGAACAAGTATGTATATGTATATTCTATTACCACTTCCATTTTCTTTCTATCTATTGTTGTTTAAGTAAGATCTTGGACATATAGGCTGTGGACTACAAAAGGCCAACGTACGAGCAAGTAATGGCAACTTTCCTACCTTACCTCAACGAGGGAAAAGCAGCTACAAAGTGCTATTCGACCAAATGGTGAATTTCGGAAAATGGAACCTTAATATTATTGTTGTAAATGTATACGTCGAATGGATCTATCCAGCTAGCCTTTTGAAGTTATGTTATAATGAAACTTCACTCAATTATCCATTCAATATTTTGTTTATCATATCTGCTCTTAGTACAAAGCATGCCCACATCGTACCTTACTCTTTTGTGTCTCTTTATAGTTGTTTTTAAATAAATTCAAAGCATGCATCTTTCGTGGCCGGTCGTTGGTTTCTAAGTTTATATTTACAAAAAAAACCCTCATTTAATGATTAATGGTAACAAAAACCCCGAAACGTTTGCGATTGACCAAGTTATAAATGGCTTTGGGACCCTACAAAATCTCGACTTTATTATATGTTTGCGTCTGCTACTCTTCCTTGCTCTGCTTGCTTCATTGTCTTCGTCCCCAAGCTACAATTACTACGCTGGTTTTTCTTCTGATCAATCACTGACCCGACATTGCGGTGTATTCCGATGGAGAAGTTCACTGAGTTGATTTTGAATCTCGCCGGAACTCGATCAAACGCGCCGGTAACGGAGAAGTCAAGAACACACATAAGAATCGGCTGAAGACGCTCTATGGTCGGTATGAGACGCCCGATCACCCTCCTTACTCAGCGGTGAGTTCGGCATTCGCTTGAATTTCGTAGGGTTTTATGATTTGTTTGCTGGTGTCGATTGGGGGGAGAATCGTGTTGCATGATTGAGATTTTTTCACTATTTCTTAATCTTCTCTTGGTAATTTAGCGCTCCTTCTCGATTTTCTCATTTTAGATTCTGTCGTCATTATTTTATCTCAAGGATTCTGTTCTGTTGCAATTTAGAAGGTTTAGCATTTGATTTATTTGTATGTGCTTATTAACCATTGTCGGTGCTGATGAAGGACAATGCGCTTTGCAGATGATCGAAAGAGCTCTGAACGCGTTAAATGAGAAAGGAGGTTCAACAGTGAGTTCCATATCGCAGTTTATGGAGAGTGAATACGATGGTTTACCGTTGGCACATTCTTCTCTGCTCAAGCATTATATCGATAAACTCTGTATATCGGGCGATCTTGCTGTGGTTTGTGGGAATAGATATAAACTGAGAATGATTCTCCGACTTCAAGCAGCTTAAAAGAGAACAAAAATCCATCGATGAATAGGAAAAGGTGCCAGGTGAGGACACAAAACCGAAGAAGAAGAAACGCCAAAAGCAAGTGGTAAGCGAAGGTGAAGATCAGAGTTCTGATGAAAAGGATGAATTGTCTGAGAAAAATCCCTCGTCAGGTATACAAGAACATGGAAATACTGAAAATGTAGTGATTCACAGAGAAGATGATACAAATAGCACATTGCCTTCTTGTGATGCTCTAGATGATCAGAGCCCTGAATACCCACCTGGTTTTGAGTCTATTGTGGCAAAAAACTCAGCTCATTCTCCGACTAATGATCACTGTCATCCACAAGAAGATGCCGACGTAGTTGGAGAGGAAAATCTGCACGAGTCAAAGCGTGGACTGAGGCTAGTAATCCGCTGGAACGCAAAGCATCCCCACTCCAGAGAGTTGATAGTGATGGAGAATGAACACAAAGTCGGCGACGAAAAAAGGCCAGGTGATCGAGAAAACAGACATGATGAGCTAACCGAGCAACAGAAGAAGACGGAGATCATAACGTATCAGCGAAGACGAAAAACTAAATTTCCAAAAATGAAGCAGTCAACGGAAATTTCCTTTCCAAGTTAGAGAAGTTGGACGATATGCCGTTGCCGAAGGATCAAGAAGAACTCGATGACTTTGAGCAGCCACGTTCCGAAATAACAGACCAGAAAAAACCTTGTGAGCTACAGCAGAAGAATCAGCCTCGGCGAAGTCTTAGAAATCGAAAGAGGACGAGGAGAGATTGAGTATTCACAGGAACCAAAGATTCAGATCGAAGCTTGCGCTCGCCTTCGTCATGGGTTAACTGTTTGAAAACACGATCCTAGGTTTTACTCAATGATCGATGAAATGCCACGCTTCCTTGGCATTTTATCATCTATTGCTTTACTGTGGATGATGGCAGCACCCTACGCTGATCACCATTTTTCCTTTATAATTTACAGTTCTTTGATTAAGCTGATCAGCTTTTACTAGTTCGATACTAACTTTTGAGAATTGTAGAATTTGAGGGGCGTCTCATTGTTCTTGAATTATATGTGGCGTACGATGATGTATGGAAGTTGGCTGGTATGTCCTAAAGCTTATTTCAAGTAAGTATATATCTTCAAGACGAACATTGCTTCACGCGTAATGTCATTGAATTAAACAGCTGTCGCTTTGTTGACGATGAAAACGTCCATGTCTTCTTTGACTAAAAACGCTGACCCAAACCACTCGATTTGTGAAGAAAACGTCAAGCTCGGTAGCCCAACTCACCCATTCGATAATGATAGACTTGAAGGACTTTCATGATAAGGCTCACATCTCTATGATCATAGATTTGGCATTTTCTATTCTTCTTTTGTTGGATCTACCTTCCCTCCATGTTTCACAATCGCTACCTTGTTATGAGTTAGGGAAGGTTGTCTGAACATGAATAGATCTTGAAAAAAGGTACCAAGCATTACAATTTACATGGACAGAGGGTTTAGTAGTACTATTCAGTCTTCTGAAGCTGTAGATCGTAGGGAATCAGGGAAAGATCAGACCTTCAAATCATTTAAGTCTGATGTGTGGATAGAAAAGGTCGAACCATTTCTAGATCTCCATTTGTAGTAGTTAGGTCGACTCTTCTTGTGCAACACAGAGAGAGAGAAAACAGTAAATTCAATTCTGTGAAAATAGTCAAACGTTTGGCCTTTGTTAGTACTTGAAGGGATGTCTGCCTCTAGAAAGAAGCTAACGAGTTTTATGAGGTTGTAATAACTGCCGTTCATCTCTACGCTTACGCCACCAATCTCCAGAGGCACGAACGACTAACTATTCTATCGTTATCGCCTTTGGAGCTCGATCAAGCGATGACTGTGGTAAAGATTCTAAATTTTGATGGGCTATTTTGGTCGTTGTATTATCTTTGTTATATGTTTCTTAATAGCGTATGCGAAAGTACTTACTCCTTCGCTTGTCATGATCATCAGCAGAGCATGCTTTTCAAAGATTTCTTCACCGAGTATGGTGAAGCTAACTTGTACGAAATTCAAGAAGTTGTGGGGAGGGAAGCTATGGAGTTGTGGCTGCTGCAGTTGACACTCACACTGGAGAGAAAGTGGCAATAAAGAAGATCAAGGACATCTTCGAGCACGTCTCTGAAGCCACACGTATCCTCAGAGAAATCAAGCTTTTAAGGTTGCTCAAACACCCTGATATCGTAGAGATTAAGCACATAATGCTTCCACCTTGCCGCAGAGAATTCAAGGATATTTACGTCGTGTTTGAGTTGATGGAGACAGATCTTCACCATGTGATCAAAACCAACGATGATCTCACTCCTGGGCACCATCAGTTTTTTCTGTATCAGCTGCTCCGAGCCTTAAAGTACATTCACTCGGGTAATATAATCTCTATGTTTGCTTACTATATCTTTAATTACTTTCTTTGTTCTTACATCTAGGATGACATCCTTATAAATCTTTTTCTGCAGCTAATGTTTTCCACAGGGATTTAAAGCCTAGGAACATTCTTGCCAATGCAGACTGCAAGTTAAAGATTTGTGATTTTGGGCTAGCTCGTGCATCGTTTGGAGACACACCATCTGCTGTTTTCTGGACGGTGAGTAGTTATTTTTTTTTTCTATATTTTCAATGATTTTTGTTATAGATTCTCATTTCGTTGTTGAAATCCAGGATTACGTGGCTACTCGGTGGTATCGAGCACCTGAACTTTGTGGCTCCTTTTTCTCCAAAGTGAGATTTATTTGCAAGGTTTGCTGTAACACTACGATTCGTCTATAGCAATTTACAGTAATTTGTGTTTTCTTTTTCTGTTAATAGTACACGCCTGCGATTGATACATGGAGCATAGGATGCATATTTGCTGAAATGCTATCTGGGAAACCGTTGTTTCCTGGAACAAATGTGATCCATCAGCTCGAACTCATAACAGATCTTCTTGGCACGCCTTCTTCTGAAGCAATTTCCAGGGTTGGTTGCTTTATTTAGTTAGTATATATCTTCTAGTTAAACAAAGATATACTTTTTTTTTACCCTGAACTAGCGAAATACTCATGTATATAATTACAACTCAGATTCGAAATGAAAAGGCGCGGAGATTCTTGAGCAACATGAGGAAGAAGTCGCCCGTAAACCTATTGCGAAGGTTCCCAAATGTTGACCCCTTGGCTCTTCGGTTACTACAGCGATTAATCGCCTTTGACCCCAAAGATCGTCCTTCTGCTGAAGAAGTAAAGATTTCACCTTTATACCATTCATTTTATTAATTACTAGAACTCCTCTTAAGGTTCTTCTAACTTTATGTCTTAATGCAGGCGCTGGCAGATCCGTACTTTTTGGGCTGGCAAATGTAGAAGAAGAGCCATCGACTCAGCACATTTCGAAATTTGAGTTTGATTTTGAGAGGAGAAAGCTATCGAAGGATGACGTGAGGGAGCTAATATACAGAGAGGTGTTGTGCGATTATCTCGTCCGTCGAAAAATTCTAATTTTGCTCTTTACTTATGCTCTTAAGCCAATAACAGATCTTGGAGTATCACCCTCAGATGCTCCAGGAATACCTCCGTGGAGTCGACCAGATTCACTTTATGTATCCAAGGTCTGTCTGGCGATAAAAGAATATACGATGATCGAAAAAATTATACTTTTCTAAAGTTTAATTTTTTAAAAAATCATATCCTCTTTGACAATGAAATCTGAGTTTTTCTTGGTTATCAAGCACCTTGGGTATTATCAGTTGTATGATGTTGAAATAAAGAATCGTCTTATTCCAAGTTATAGTTATAACGCTGTTTGAAATTCCATGATTTTCAGTGGGATCGAGC
>JAPQWV010005197.1:0-21850 GCA_027422505.1 Craterostigma plantagineum | reverse complement strand
CCAGGTTTTCCAGATTTCAAGCAACGGATACTTTCTTACACTAAATCATATCATTAGTGATTATATCACTTGGCGGCCCAGCCCACTCCTCCGCCGCCAACCTACACCCTTCGAGCAGAAAACACGACGTCCCCCATCGTCGGCCGCTCCGCTCGGCTCAGCCACCGTACAAAGCAAGCCCAACTTTCACCCGAGAAGAAACTCCTCCCACTCCGACGACGAGTCGTCGAGCTCCACCAATCCCGGCGGCTCCAATAGCTCCTCCGCCCTCCCCGCCTGAAGAATCCCCTTCACCCACCCCACAATATCATCCCCTCCCCCGAAAACCGCCGCCCTCCTCCCCGTCAGAATCTCCAAAACCAACAATCCCGAACCCATAAACGTCCCCCTCACTACTCGCCCCGCCCCCCTCGGGCCCCACGAAGAACCGATCGAGCCCGAATCGAGAGGTGGGGTTCGAAGTCCGCATCGAAGAGGACGTTTTTTCGGGCTCAAAGTCTCCGTGACAATAGGGACCGAGTGCAGCTTAAGCCAGCAAACGGGCCAGGCCCAGGGCTATTAGGTGCCTCATGGGCCAGCTCAAGACGGGCCCGTGGCCCGCCGACGCCTCTTGGAGGAGCGTGGCGAGGGTTCCGTTTGGCATGTAGTCGTAGGCCAACAGCCGAGCCTCGGGCGGCGGCCCGCGTAGTATCCTCTCAGTACGGTTAGGTTTCGGTGCTTGACCTTCCCTAGGGCTTCGGCTTCTTTCGGAAGGTTCCCTCGTCGGTCGGCGGCTCGCCGGCGAGGCGGCGGATCGCTAGGGTTGTCCGTCGTCGAACGTGGCTCTGAAGAGAATGCTGTGCTTCCCTCGGGCCAAGACGTTGTCCTCGTCGAAATGGCGGGTGGCTTCTAGGGTTTCGGCATAGGTGATTTTGCTGTCGAACATGACAAGCTTGGCCCGCCGCCGTTCGGGCTGCTGATGCGGGTCGGGCCGGGGACTCGGGCCCCGTTCCTCCCGCGGGTCGACCCGGCTCGTATTTCCTCCGCCACCTCAGAAGAGAGTATACGCAGCCGCAGCAGCAGAATAATAGCAGCAAACCGCACCCGAAGCCACGGAGGCGATGAGAATAATCAGCTTCTGCGCTTTTTCTTCTTCCTCGTGCAGTTTTTGTTCGTGGGCTTTCCGCATAAATTAGGGTTCTTGGCGTAGATCAAAGGGTCGGGAAATCTAGAGGCTAACGCCTCGGGGATTTCGCCGTTAGGTCGTTCGAATCTAGTAACAGATCGGTTAGCGATGAGCAGTTCGATAGGGTTTCTGGGATTTCGCCGCTCAGACCGTTTCTGACCTAAATCGAGCCTTTGCAGGCGAGTGAGTTAGTTTCGATAGGTCACCCGGGATTTCGCCGGTCAGTTCGTTGCCTCTGCTCAAGGGTTTCGAGAGACGAACAGTTGCTCAGCTCCGATGGGATAGACCGTCGATTTATTTCGAGACAGCGAAAGGTCGGCCAGCGATGTTAGAAAACCGTAGCTGCTCGGAATCTTTCCCGAGAAAGAATTCGACGAAAGATTGACGCTTTTCAAGCTTGTTAAGCTGCTGAGGCCTTCTGGGACGTTCCCCGACAGGGCGTTCTCTTGCAAGGCGACGACTTGTAAAGTGGGCAGGCCGAAGATTTCGACGGGCAATTCTCCAGACAAGTTCTGTCTGCTAAGATCGAGAACTTCGAGGCTCAAAAGGTTGCCTACGGTGGATGGGATTTCGCCGGAGAATCCGCAGTTACTCATGTTTAATTCGGCGAGTCGTGTCAGCCGTCCGATTTCTGACAAAACTTGGTCTGAAAATCCGTTGTAGCTCAGATTCAAAGTGCTCAGATTGGTAAGACTACTCATTAGCTCAAGAGGTACAATCCCAGTCAAGTTATTACCGCTCAGATCCAATGTTTGTAAGGAAGTAAGACTGCTTAAGCTCGAAGGAATTGAGCTATAAAACTGATTCCCGTCTAGGATCAACGATGTTAGGCTCGTCATTGAGCCGAAAAATTCGGGTATTTTGCCAGAAAATCGATTATTTCCTACGTCGAAGACGGTCAGTTCTTGCATTCTGAGACGCTGCGGGGAATCTTGCCTGATAGTGAAGTGTTTCGAACTCTGAATTCTTCCAAGCTCGCTAAACCCAGAAAGAAATCGTCCCTGAGATTTTGTTTCATTGAATTTTCTGACAAATCTAATGTTTTTAATCTCTGAAACCTTGCGAAGAACTGAGGAAGAATGCCAGTTATTTGATTTCCGTGAAGGTTAAGACTTCAATCGTATTTCCGCCCAGGCAAGTGCTTGAATTTCTGCTATCGAGGGCCGTGAGCTCGTTGAAGCTCAAATCCAAAACCCTAATCGCCGCGTCGGCGGCGCACAGCAGAGAAGTTGGCAGAACGCCGGTGAGATGATTCCTCGGAAGGGATAATACCAGCAAGCTCCTCAGCTGGCCCATCGTGGCCGGAAGACGCCGGAGAGAGCGTTCCCTCCGATGCTGACGTGGACGAGCGACGTACAGTTGGCGATCGCCGCCGGCAAGGTTCCGTACAGCTCGTTCTCGTCCAGCCATAGGTACTGTAATTTCTGCAGCATTCCGATCGACGCCGGAACGTAGCCGGAGAAACGGTTGAACGACAGGTCGAGGAGCTGCAACGGGTGGTCACCGGAGAACTTCGCCGGAATCTCACCGAGAGAAATCGTTCGACGACAAGTCCAGAACACGCATGCTCGGCGGAACGTCCCCTGAGATCTCGCCGGAGAGGAGATTACCCGCGAGGTTCAAGAGCTGAAGGTTCGTCAGGTTGAAGAGAAACCCGCGTCGCCGGAAAGAGAGTTGTAATGAAGGTAGACGGCGCGTAGCAGAGCGCATCTCCCAAGGGCGCGTGGGATTGTCCCGTTCAGCCTGTTGGAGTGAAGGCTTAGCCGCCGCAGCTGTCGGAGGTTAGAGAGGTGGTCCGTTAGCTCTCCGGCGAGTCCGACACGTGGCAGGCTGAGCTCGCGGACGCGGCGGACGCGTCGCAGAGGATTCCGTTCCAGTCGCAGGGCGCCGACGGCGTCGACGCATTCCAGCCGTCCATCACGCCACGTGGGTCTTGGAGATTGGTCTTGAATGAGAGCAATGCTTCGACTTCGTCGGTCAGTGTACGGACGGCGCGTGGTGCCGCGGCGAAGATTAAGATGAAAAGGGTCAGCGAAAAGAGTATTGTGATAGTAGCCGTTGTCATTACATTACAGCAGAGCAGAGGATGAAATGAAAATGGCTTTTCTTTTTGTTCGTTTCTTTTCTTGAGTGAGTTATGTAGCTGTTAGGGAGCGTCTAGTGTAGGACTCGGAACTTGAAGATGTAACGCCATATGTGTGCTGCTACACTGTTTCTGTTTGTGTGTGCGTGGGCGTGTTTTTCTCTCCCGTTGCAATAATGTATTTGGATTATTTTATTTTTTACTTTCTAAATATTTAATAATTAAGCTTAAATTTCTGTACAGTCTCCACGCTTTTATAAGCTCACACTTTATATTCAGCCATAAAGATTAGCTTTAATTTGGTGTGATTTCATTTATGTTTTGATTAAATTCTCATAGGAGACCGTGTGAATCATTGCGAAGCATTAAATGCAACCTTATCTATAAATGATAGAAATTTCGAAGTAAATCTTAATCATGCAAAAGGCCGTGTCCTCTATTAAATTTACTTTAATGTATATTTATGAAAAAATTACTGAATAGTCTGAATCTTGTGAACCAGATTATATGTTCTCTGATTGTGTAAGAATTAAGGACAAATAATTTAATAATAATATATGAAACCTTGGACCACCCGGCCCTTTGAATTCTGGGAGTCAAATTTTCATAAATACAACTGATACAAGTTTTTTCTTTTGGTGGAATTGTAGTTTTTATTTCAAGGTCAATTTTTTGTATGTTAGGTTGTGTTCCTTAAAGTGCTCCAAGATTTTGATCAAACGACGATTACAGGAAATATATACAGCTTCAGCCTTACAATACTTTCAGCGTCTTTTAGTGTCACGACTCATACTATCATAGTAATGAAATTAAGAGTTTGGATAAAATGACATTCGACGACGAACTCGTATTTTAAACTAACCAAATCATTATGAACACAAACCAAACAATATTCCCCTAAAAAAATCTTACTTATACCTTACTGAAAAAAAATAAAAATGAAAGGCAAATCACTGCTAAAAGCTATCTACAAACTAAGGACTAGCGAAATAGAGCTGGATGAGAGGTACCATCAGTTCATTCTGCAAAATAAAAAACTCATCATCAGACACCATTAGCGAAATACGAACAAGCGAAGTTCTTACCTTTTTTGCCTTCTAACTATAGTAGTTTCATCCTACATAGCCAAGACAATAAAGTAAATGTGATGACTCAAAAAAAAAAAGACATAGAAAGAACTCCAAGAAGAAAATGAACAGACAACTAAACTCACCAAACCCATAACCATTCTCTCCGACTCATCAGAACTGCCATCAGCATTAGAGAGATCGCCGCCGCCGTCCCCAAAACTATTTACCTGTTCGTATATCTTTCCCACATAGTAACAACATTTAAGCACATACAAAATTTTCTGCACATTGTGTAATAGCAGGAAAAAAGAACCTCAAAGAGAGAGAGAGACATGGTAAAGCGATTTCTTATGTTCACACTACCTTTCTGCGTATTGATTCAGAAACTCCCATTTGATCCCTCAGCTTCTTGTCCAGGTTTTCCATCATCTCTATCAATCCTTCTTCGTCGCCTGAAAAGCAGTATGCCAACTAAATAATGCCTGCATGTATATATATAGAACTGTGGTACAACAAAAATCACACTGCTTGCACTTAACTGCCTCAAGGTCTTTTGCAAGTGATAGTGCCTGCATTTAGAAAAAGAGGAATCATTGGATTGTTGAACACAGAAAGAATGCTTTGGTGGCAAAATTCGACCTTGCGAAGAGAAAATCGAAACTACCTCCAAGCGACGACTGCGATATAGATCACAGCGATCAAAGCAGCACCAGTTAGTAGTGCGAGGAGAAGAAGTGCATTATCATGGCCTGTTACAGCAAACAGACGATTGTTCTGTTAAGTCTATGAATGGATCTAATCTAGCGATGTTAACAACACGATGATGTAACTACTGACTTTGTTCAAGTTTTCGATTTCAAGAGCTATTCGCTGCAAGGACAGTTGACGGACCTCCATCGTCAAGTCACTAACCTCCATTGTAAGATATGAACCTGTGGAAAAGGAAACTTGTTGAACAAGAGAGTGTACGGTAAATCTGAGATTATCGTATTGAAGACAATCTATTCGATGATATGCACGACCTGAGAAGCAAGAGCATCATCATCAGCAGAGGAAACAGGATCCGATTTCTCCATGCCTTTAATCAAATCCTTCCACTCGTTGATTTCCCCAAAACATCCGACAATTTCCCAGTCCACAACATAGTCTCCGTAGCTGAAATGATAACAACAATTTCGTACTCATCAGATGGGAAATTATAAGTACACCAGCGAAAGAAGAAAATCAGTGCCACCATGCATCACCTGCCCAAACCGCGAGGATAGCCAGCAAACAAATGCCAATCTTCATCGTTCTTCTTTATTGTGATTATGAATAATTCTTGGCCAAGGTTGCTAGTGACGCCATCGCAGCCCATAGTCATCCAGTCCTAATATCCAGCTCAATTACGTAGATTCTGTTACTCTATGTTCAAATTTCAAAATCATATTAATTTTATCCTAAATGTTGGCATTTATTTTCATGGTGGAATCCGTCGTCTCCCTCCCCCTCTTTTGTATTTTTTTTTTTCTTTAGAACAGAAAAAAAAAATGAAAATTCGAAGACAATTTCGACCGAGATTAGAAAATGGGAGAGGAGTATGTACACTCACAACGATGGAGAGACATATTTGACCTAAGAAGGAAAGAAACACACACAACACACACAAAAGAACATACAAACAGTTTGACTCTCTAAAAAAGAAGCCATGATTACAAGACTTCGTTCTTCTTCTTCACATAGGCAAGCTGTTCCTCCAGCTTGAAGACGACCTCATCTTCGCCGCCGGCGTGAGATTGAAGCTGAGCCCAAACATCTCCTTGGGCGCTTTTTGAACTCTTTCCTTCAATCCCATCAGCCTCGCCACGATCGAAGCGCTGTCGTCGATGTGCTCTATGCTCGCCGTCTCCGTCCATAGGCGTCTGCAAAGCTGAACCCTCCTCTGTTTCGACTTAACGTCGACGCCCCACTTTTCGTAAAGAGCCTCTCTTTCCTTCGCCGTGAATTTCTTCAGCATTCTCCTCGCCAGCATCTCCCTCTCGCGGTTCACCGTCTTCGCGCTTTAAGAACGAAATTGACAGGGTTAACTCAGTCGCCCTTGATGGGTGACGATGATGGAGATTTGAAAAATCGATTACCTCGAGGGCTTCGTCGGAAGGAAGTGGTCGTCGTCGACGACGCGGACGCCGTGAAGGGCGTCCCTGATGAAGGAAAGTCGCCGGAGCTCGACCTCCATGTAGACGGCGTCGTTTGGGTCTCCTTTGAAGAGCAAGAGAAAATAGGTTCGATGGACCAAAGGTACGTTGCATTCGTGCCAAAGTTGGATGATTTCCCTTTTCCGCCGCTCGAATTCCGCCGACCAGTCCGAAGAAGGAGGAGGAGATTGCTCCGCCGGCGCCACTTCTTCGATTACGGGCGCCGCCTCGTTTATTACTACCTCCAGCTCCTTCGAATCCGCCTGGGAAAAATAAAAAATTCCATTTTACCGACGAAAAAAAGATTCAATTTTAGTATCGAGATTGTTTATCGGCTCACCAGATTGTCCTCGATGGGCTCGACTACTTGATCGCATTGCTCGGCAGCCGTTTCATGTTTGTCTTCCGTGAAATCATTGCTTGAAATCGTAGAGCTGCTTTTATCTTCTTCTTTCTCTTCAGTATCTCCGTCCATGGCTGGCTCGAGTACGTCGAGCTTCTCTTGATCGTCGGCGGCAGCTTCGTTCTCTTCCACCTCTACGATTTCCATTATTACATCTTCGTGCGCCTGAGAATCGGCGAGCGTCGTAAGAATCGCAGCGCAGCTTATGCTCCTCGAGACGCCACCAGCACCCACGCCATCTTCTGATTCTTCGCCGTGCTCCAACGAAGAAGAAGAAGGCGATTGTGATCCTACAAATGACGACGAATAGTACTATATATTCATACCACAAAACCCTAATAATATCCAAAATTTCGACGAGAACTAATAGCAAGTCTACAGACCTGAAGTCGTTAGCTTATCTAGCTGGGGAGACGAAGCGCTCGAAACGACCGCATTATTGCTCTTCGTAAAGTCGATCTCTATACAATGCGCCTCCTCCTTGCAAATATCATCGTCGGGGGAGATCTTTTCCCAGCCCCGACAAGGGTCGGGCCGAAGTACTTATCGATATAGAGCCTCGGCGAAGTATTGTCGGACAAGAACAACTGTTCTTCGTTGCTGTTGAGGAAATTGTCTTCCATGCGCTGAGATATATTGTCGTGGAAGCGTGGGGATCGATTATCGTGTCTCCGACGCTTCGGACGCTGAGTACTCAGTATAGTCGGCCGACCAGCCTCTCTCGTGGTTGTTGTTCGTATGTATCTGCGCCGAGCATATGTGTTAAGACAACATGGGAGATAAGGCTGGTCGTATTGATATATAATGACACTTCCTAAAAGTTTAAGCTTGAAGCTAACACATATCATATTTTAAACGTGTAATTATTGATTATAATACCATGATGTATGTTTATTTAACCTAAAAGCTTAAGCTTGAAAGGAGTGTGTCATATTCTAGTTTATATGCTCTTATACCCAAACAGATTAAATCAATCATGAAAAAGGATAAACGGCTAAAGAGATGAACGAACGAACCATGATTTCGATTGGAGTTCTACGCCCGAGCGAATCATATCTTCGATGCGAGACCGAGCCAAGTCGCGCTGGAGAGTCAGTTCCTTTATCTCTTTATCCATCTGCAAGCATGTTTTTTTTTTAATGGTCATTACAATTTCGATATCGTTTCTTGCTAGGATTATGTATACCTTTTCGATGAGGAGTTCTTTTTCTTTCAGCACCGAAGCAGAAGCGCCAGAACCAGACAAGTTTCTAAGCTCGTTCTCCATCCTCGTAAGCTCTCTCTGAAGCTGCTTCACTAACGCTTTCTCGGACATCACTACGTTCACCTGAGAATTCGTATGGACTTGTTTTGCGCAGCTGGCGAATAAGAGCGTATTTCTCGACTGTTCCACGTGGGTTCGGGCCGGGCTCATCGTGCATATGATCGCAGTTCGAGCGTTTCCGCCCAGGGAATTCTGCAGTATTCGAGTGAGCTTCGAGTCTCTGTAGGGCACATGTCCATTTCTTCCTTTGCTGCGGTAATAAATATATGATATACGAAAACGCAGATTTTAGATACACATTGCATGCGACTGCGCAGAAAACGTATGATTTGAGGAAAGAGTTTTAGGGGGAAAAAAAATGTGCCTTAGTTTGCGAATAACAGTTCCGAGGGTAAGTAAGCTGCGATTTATGTGGCATCCTTCTTTAAGCCTGCTCGTTCCCGACGATACTGTTTGAGATGCGCGTTCGCTCCCGGCGAGATCGACGAAATTCTGTTTTTTTTTTTTTTTTAAATAATAATGAATATGTATTATAGTTTCTTGGATAATTCAACTGTATGTTTGTTTTAATACATATGAATGTAGATCACTACCACTGAAGCTGTTAAGGTGCTTGAGTTTCCTACTCCGAAATATTCGCGGGTTACGCTTTCAACAGTCTGCAAATGAAAATATATATTGAGGCAAGGAATCTATAATGATTAATGATAATTGATTAGGGTTTTTTCTTCTTATTATGAAGTTAGGAATTATTTATTACCAGTCTCAGAATCTGATGAGACCTAGAGCTGACTTCATTTAAAGCAGTCTCTCCTATTTGCCTTTGTGCTGCAGAGAGATTCATTATTAGATCATTTTGATGAAAACCCTAAAAATTTAATTGTCGAAACATTTTATGGAATCTTATACCACGATTATATGTGAGCAGTTCTTTCTGATTAGTTATTACCTTCACAAGCTGACAGAAGTTCTTTGAGATGGTCCGAGTCTTTACAGTCTCCTCTGTAAGTTTGTCCACAACAGTTCCTCTCTGATGAAGCAAAAATTATTTAAACACCCACAGAAGAGCTTAAACAAACATTATTATGCATTCTTTGGCAGATAAATGAAAAAATATTTACATATTTAAAGTTTCGATACTATATATACCTCAGGATCATCTAAAAGTCGAAGCTGAGTCTCGGGACGTAAAAGGTCTTTGACGGATTCATTGTAAATCTCCATGGCCGAGAACTTCAAAACGAATTCTCTTTCGCCATGCTTCCATCATATAAAATAGGATAACAATATTACGACAAGTTTTGAACATTGCATAATAATAGAAACATCAACATATGCATTAGCTAGTATATACTTGTTTATGTAGTCGTAAATATCTGCTATGGCGAACGCTGTAATTCCAGACATTGTATACGTTTTTCCGCTGCTCGTCTGTCCATAAGCAAATATCGTAGCTGCAAGCAATAATAGGACAAACACTTGATGATTTATTTTCTCTTCCATAATTAATTCTAGGAATATAACAACATTTTCAAGTTTGTAAGCTGTACTAATGCTCACCATTAATTCCACTTAGAACGGAAACAACGATGCCTTTCGCAGCTTCCTCGTAAACTTGCAAAGTATGAGCATCGCTACCGAATACTCTATCTACCATCATTACAAATTGTATATTACATTAACCTTATGACCCCAGAAATTTGTTTTATAAAATTATGGGAGATAATGATAACATATTTTTTATTACCGAACGAATACGCCGTTGGGGGCATCGAGCGCTCTTGAAGGCTATTTTTGAATATAATTGTCGTGTGGTCGATGCATTCCCAATCGGACACATCGTTTTTGCTTAGCTCTCTATCGTTCAAAGGCCTTAATCTTACCGCGACGAATATTTTCTCTTCGTGTGTGCTTGAACATTGAGACAACCATTCTGATGAGTCTTCTCCGTAAATCGACCCCATTTTCTGATACTTCTATATGATTTTATTTGATTGTACGAAATTGGAAGTTTGGAGAAGATAGAATAGAGGAATAAACATAGAATAGATGCCTTTTTATATATCTATTTTCCCTCTCCTTGATAAAGAGAGGGAAGTTTTATATAATGATGAAGGGGCTCAAAGCCGACGAGCTCTTTCTCCTGTATTAATTTCCTATTCCTCTCTGCAACATGAGATGAAACTATTAGATCATAAGGTTTATGATCTAATTACATTGTCATATTCGACATGCAAGCGTATATGTATATGTAATAAAATGGACGAACCTCTTTGTATCAAATATCAAGAGAAGCAATTTTTCTTTTCCAGGAACCCCAGAAAGAAGAAGGGTTCCTAACTGACGACCAATGTCGCGAGCCTAATAATGATGAGGATGAAAACGACAAAAAACAATGGCGATGTGAAAGGCCCACGGAAAAATTGGGGAATAATTAAAAATAACTTTTATGAAATAGCTGTGAATGTGAACGAGATTTTAACAGGTTATCCGTAAATAAAGGGGGAATTAAAAATGTTCTAATAGTCCATATATAGCATATGTCAGAGACATACGTTTGAGAATATAAGACAATCTCCAATCGAAAAATCATTCTCAAATTCGAAGCATTCTCAAACTCAAAATGCAGTAATTCTTCTCCAACCGATCATAGACCAATTCTCAAACTCAAAAGACAATTATTGTAATATTTCTTCTACCTCCATTTTTTAATATTACCCATCAACTTTACAAATTAAACCACATTGTTATTTAATTCGATTAGGAGAAATAATGTTACAAAATTAATAGTGAACTCAATGTTTTTCATATAAAAAAACATAAAAAAAAATAATTAATAATAACACGAGTCCTTTTATATACTTTTATTTATTTTTTATTTTCTACATGGGTATTTTAATAAATAAAATAGAAATAGGGTATATGTGTAATTTTTAAAACATCAAACACATCTTTCGGGATATCTCATTTTCAAACGCATATATGCGTTTAAAACATGAGAGTGAAAACGGAAACGCATTTCGAGTTTGCGTTTGGTGTACGGTTGGAGAACTTTAGTATACATTTAGGATTTTTGGGTATCGATTGGAGATGCACCAAAATTCTATGTAGTACGTACCTACATTACATACTGTCATAACAGCTTGACCAAGTCTGTCTCTAGGTGGTAATAATAAGTAAAGTTACTGCTTTCTAGCATCACCAAATCCGTTGTAGTCTAGTTGGTTAGGATACTGGCTCTCACCCGAGAGACCCGGGTTCAAGTCCCGGCAACGGAAAACTTTTTATAGTTTTATATTCGACTTTTAATTAAAAAAGCGCTCACCATTGCATTCGAAGCCTAAATCGCTTTACAATTGCATAAAAACCATGAAAAATCGTTTGGCTTGCGATTCCTTGAACTCAACAAATTGAGGAGTCAACTTCCACGTGTTTGAATCAATGCTACGAAAAAAAATTGGCTATTACCCACAAAATGACCGAAAGTTAGATTTGAAAAGACTTTCAAACATCAACATATTCAACCTCACCTTTACGATATAATTAAATGTAATTATGAGCTATTAAGAACATTTTCCAGCAGACTTTCCGAAAGATGACAACATGTAACTTTTTCATTTCAGTCAACGCGTTCTCATTTTCCGCCATAGGCATAGCTTTTCAGGTCAAATTTGATAACTGGCCTACGACCATTTTAGAGCTGCAATAATTTCCACATGCAGTAAATTCGAACCTTTTGAAGGAAATTTATGTTCTTCAAATCACATTCTTCGCTTGAAAGTTGAAACCTCTTGCGGCTTCACAACTCAACAAATATTATATTATTGCATCATATATTTAAGTTCATCAAATCTTTGCTGGACTTTGTGACAGGGTTTCTTTGAGAAATGGGACTCAACACATTAATGAGTGATAAAGACTTCTAAACCACTCTCTCTAACTGCAAGTGGTAATGATGCAATGGACCATCTTATTTCATCCAAAAAAGGCAAAAAAAAAATATACAAATTAAAAAAAAAAATCATGGAAGGGTACTTGTCATGGTTGAGAAATCTCTGACACTGCCATGTTAGCATGCACTTTTTGGGCAATAATGTGTGGAATAATCGAGCTGTAATGTAATGGTAAAAAGAAAGGCTCCATCTCTGAGAGTAAATGATTTCATTTTTCTTCAAACTATAACATGTTCGCTAAGTGAGCCTCCATTCGTTTTGCTTGCCTTTCATGGTCGCACTTCAATTTAATGCTTTCAAGGTTCATTCTATTTGCCTTTGTGTTTGTTGATCGTCTATTGTTTTATTTTTATATTTTGAAGTATAATCTAAGGCAACCAAAGTATCCGATTGTCTTTAGTTTTATTATATGAATGATAAGATCCTTCAACATGGACGTAAAGTGGGATATTTATCCCCTAAACTTGGTTCCTTCAAACGAATACCATCTAAGAATATGCTAAGACGTTATTACATAAAATAATGTGAGTGCCACGGATTACTATGACCCATTGAAGATAACGGTGGTAATAACGTTTAAGTGCAAAGAACCAATCTTTAATAATGATATAATTACAAAAATTAAGCATCTTATCCATTAAAGTAATAGTAAGAAGGTTCAAGAATGATAGTGAAACGATGACTTGCTGGATATGACCAAATACATCCATATTCGCCACTGTGTACGTCTTATAATGATCTTCAATATTTCTCTCAAGGAAATGTCGTGGAGAATTGTCGAAAAATAGAAAAAGACAACGTACTAGGAAAATTTCTTCATTATGTTACAAGGTGTGAATTGATCCATTACAAACTAAAGTGGAAGTCCTGTCGAGCAGTTTTCTTGGGCATACATCAGCGTACAACAACAATCATGAAACAAATCCCAAAATGGAAAAACGAAAAAAGGAAAGAGCAAAAAGTGGATCTCTAGTCTCTACAGAAGCAAACACCTAATTACTTGAGAAAAAACAGAAAGAAACTGCTAAAATAAAAGCAAAACACTCACGAGATGGTTTTCTTTTTTCCTTTCCTGTGAAAATTCTACCACATAGTTCTCGATCTCTTGGAGGAGACTCGATTGTGGTTGATCTGTGGAACAAGAAAGGAGCCATCTTTATCCTCAGACCATTTCTGCTATTGTTTGCAATGAAGTCCTTCGATTGCTCCTTATTCCACCGAAAGCCAATAACTCCATTGATGGGTTGATCTGTGTATTATCAAGAATACTGTAATGATTATGATTCACTTGAGGGACGCCAAACCCCATCTTTTTCCCGAGGAGAAACCGTTATTATAGTTACTCCAAGATCGCCGCCGTCCCAAAACGGCAGCTGCAGATCATAGCCACCATCACCACTCTGCAAAAGAAAAGAAAAGAACTTTTATTACAAGGAAGAGAAAACATGGGATCTGTGTTTTCCAGCCAAGAAAAAGGTTAAAGTTTCCGTAGCAAACCTGGGACAAACCATAAGGTGAAGGAAAGGATGAATCAAGAAAATCTTCACGTGCCAGCCCGGCAACGTCTCAATCAAATACTCCGATATGCTACTCTGCGAAGATCTGTCGATCAAACCGCCGCTGAAATCGCCGCCGGTGACCGGAGATTTGCTACCGTTAGGTACTTTCCCACCCACTTGCAAGACGGGCGGCGCTTTGGACCGGCCGTTGAAGGCGTACCGCCGGCGGGAATGGATGACTTGCTCTTTGGCTTTAGATTTGGGACATTATCTGAGGCGTTTGAGGTTGTGTGTCGATGATTCGTCGGAGTAAAGGGTCGACGTCGGAGATAGCTTCACGCCGGTGAGGAGATACCTACTGTGCTTCTGCGTGTGTTCGTTTGCTTTGTGTATTGGCCCATCGCAGTCTTTGCACAGTATTGCTCTGTCCTGTTGGCAAAACAAGAATGCCCTTTTCTCCTGAAATTGAGATCATAAATCAGTCAAACTCAATAAAGACCCAAAAATCAAGAATCGATGAAGATTTATTGCAAGAAATGGGTATCTTTATTACATGGCAGATATCGCATAAAGGGACTTGTTTGGCAGCTGGGTTTTGGAGAGTGAATCTGTGGTGTTTTCCGGCGAGCTTGTTGGTGGTGGACGCGGTGGTCGCAGGCGGAGCAAAGGGCGGCTTCGTCGGCGACGCAGTACACGGCTGCTTCGTCTTTATCACACACATCACACTGAATCTTCATCTTAGATTGTCTCTAACTGTTAGTTTCTTTTTATCTTGAACGTATCTGAACAAGAATCAGGGAAGAGTTATATGTAATGCAAGGAGTTGAGAGAGAGAGAGAGAGAGAGAGAGAGAGAGTGTGCTGTGAATTGGGATTGTATTATAATTTATAATATTCGACGAAATAATAAAATATCTTTCAAGAAAATTTAATTTGAGAATATGTAAGATATCAACCCAATTTTGCTTTATTTTAGTCACATATTATACTTCCTCTTTCCCAATAATCTATGGACATTTGGGGTGCGGCGCAATTTTAAGATTTTTAGTAATATAGTACAATAAAGCGTATGACGGTCTTTTAAGAAAATCTAGTATTATTATATTTGTTTGTGATGTTTTTTACTAAATGAAGAAATGTAAAAAAGATGTGTAATTTAGTAAAATGTACAAAAGATGATGGGACGGAGGGATTATTTAGTGTCGTCCTAAATGTTATTTATGAGCTCAAGAACATTTACTTAAATTAAATTACATATTGGTGAGGAAATTATATACGAATGAGGTAAAAATAATTTTAGTGTGGGGTAGAATTAAAGTATGGGTCTCTCTATTAAAATGTCGAACCGTATAATGTCAATCAGTAATTTAGGGCGACCATTTTTCTTTTCTCCTCAATATAATTTTCAAATAAAACTTATAATAATATGATTTTATATTCAGGTGAAAAGCTTACTTGCACCAATGAAAACACAAAACATAGTACACAGCATTATTGAGTTATGCGATCTTTTTATCATTTACATGACTCGAGAACTTGCACTATCTTATTATTATATTATCTGGCCTTTTTTTTAATGTATGTGGCTTGATTGAATGAAGCTGTAATATGCCTTGTTAGCACGTCATGCGTGACATTATTTTGCAAATGGACAAAGTTTTTATTAATATAATTAGGGTTTGGTTTAGATCTGCTCATTACTTAATTCCACCTATTACAAGGTAACAAATAGAATTCGCGGATAGTGGTGTAATTACTACATTAAAAGTCGCCATGCCCAAATGCCAAGACAGATGTGAAGACCACAAGTACTAAATTTTAATTATTGATTATTTTATTGCACAATGATCGACGTAGAAACTAGAAAGAAGCAATGCCAGGAGGACCCTTCTTTTGTTCTTTTATCTTTGATTAAACGATCAGAAAAAAATAAGCATATTGATAAAAGCTTTTGAATATGTTAAAAGTAAAATGACAATACATAATTAATGTAGGGGGCAACCTCAATTAAATCCCCATTTCTAAACTTTTTATCAACTAACTCCCCCTTTCAACTCACTTATTATCAAACTCCCTAAATCAAAACATTCTTACACATCACTACCTATTTACCCGAAATGACGATTTTAGCCCTCAGTTATTATGTTTTAAATCATTTCTTCCCCAAATCAACACCCACGTAGCTTTCAATTTCAGGCATCATCTTCCAACTAGAAAATCTCCCGCCCGCCGGCGACGGAATTGCCTCTGCCCGCACCGGAAAGCTCCGAGCTTGCCTAATTCATCGTGGGTTTCTCGGTCCACGTAAGTTGAGGTAGGGTTTTTGTTTTTTTTTTTCACTGTGGGTTATCCTTGGAGCTTCTTGACCTCGAGCGAACGAAATTGAGTTAGAGAACACTTGATGAGGTGTACAATGAATGTTTATGGAAGTAGCATGGACATCAATTGGGTATCGGGTTGTGGGTGTCGCGATTTGGGTGTCGAGTCGTGGGTGTTGCGATTTGGGCGTCGAGTGTAAAAAGCTGAGTTCTTCTCCTGTTTTCTACTGTTAGCATACTGTGTGTATCAAGAGAGGTTAGTATTTGCTTAAGATTTGGCTAATGTATCTGTTAAAAAATTTATTATATGCAGTACAAAGTATATTGAATTACAGTACCCACATTTCTTTTATGAAGTACCTTTTGAAGGTTTCTAGCAGTATCATATGGTAATCGTTTGTTATTTACTTTTAACAGGTAACTTAATACGAAGATATGTTGTTACGAATGTCTTTGGTGGGCTCATGTTGTTTGCATGTGTGGAATATAAGAAGATTATATATTTATTGTTGACCAATGAAACGATATGTTATGGAGCATTCTTTTCGTTGGTATGTTGCCGATATGTTATCACACATTCTTACGACGATATGTTTTTGATATGATGTTGGTGGATAAATGATATTATATTGTCGATATGTTCGATATTAATATTGTTGGTGGATGAATCATATTAAAATTGTGGATATATTGATATCAATACTATTGTTGGATGAATAATTAATACTGATGTCGTATTATTGATGGTGTCCAATAAAATTGTTTGCTGGAAGTTCTGATGCCTATTTGCACAATAATATACGTGTTTTTGATAATTAAAAACGTGATACGCAAAAAGATACTACAAGTAACCTACCCACGGTACTACATTATCATAAACTATGGTACTATAAATATATATATATGGTACTACAAACATCTGTATATTGATTCTACAAATTGGGGCAGCCATTTCGATTGTTAGAAACGTGGTATGAAAAAGATAATACAAGTAACATACATATGGTACTACACTATCGTAGGGTATGGTACTATTGACATCTATATATTGGTACTACAAATTTGGGCAGGAATTTCGATTGCTAGAAACGTGGTACGAAAAAGATACTACAAGTAACATATATATGGTACTACACTATGATAGGATGTGGTATTATACGAACATCTATATATTAGAACTACAAACATATGTATACTGGTACTACAATTTGGGTAGGAATTTTGATTGCTAGAATTAGAAACGTGGTACGAAAAAGATACAACTAACATACGTATGGTACTACACTGTGGTAGGTTATGATACTACGAACATCTATATATTGAAACTACAAACATATTTATATTGTACTACAACTTTGGGTAGGAATTCGATTGTTAGAAACGTGGTACGAAAAAAAGATACTACAAGTAACATATAATATGGTACTACACTATGGTAGGGTACGGTACCACGAACATCTATATATTGAAACGACAAATATATGTATATTGGTACTACAATGTGAGTAGGAATTTTGATTGCTAGAAACGTGGTATGAAAAAGATACTACAGTAACAACGTGTGGTACTACACTATCGTAAGTATGGTATGTGTATGTTCTTAAATATTGTTATATATACTACTTTGAACTTACATTTATATTGGAACTACAAACTAAGTATATTGGTACTACAAATTTGGCTAGGAATTTCGATTGCTAGAAACGTGTGGTACGGAAAAAAAGACTACAAGAAACATACATATGGTACTACACTAGGTAGGGTATGATACTACAAAATCTAGATGTTGGAACTACAAATATATGTGTATTGGTACTACAAATTTGGGATAGGAATTTCGATTGTTAGAAACGTGGCACGAAAAAGATACTACAAGTAACATATGTATGGTACTACGCTATGGTGGGGTATGGTACTACGAACATCTATATATCGGAACTACAAACATATGTATATTGGTACTACAAAATTGGGTAGGAATTTTCGACGCGGTCCGAGTTATTTTTTGTCATTGGTTATGTTACCATAGTTATAAATACTTTCTGATGATCTGGTATCAATATTGGTGGTTAATACGTAGAATTATGTATTATTACGTTGAAACCCCAACTTTCGTTCTACTTATTATGATACTAGTAAGAACATCTTACGGCATAGTCATGAGTTTTCATCGATTGAAAGTTAGTGTCTATATTTGTGGTACCGTGTGTTTAATTTTATTATGTACCGTAATTTGGAAGTTCACATGCCTTATTTGCACAATAATCTACGCGTTTTCGATAATTAAAAACGTGGTACGGATAAGATACTACAAGTACCTACTCGTGGTACTACACTAGCTTATGTTATGGTACCTCAAACATCTATATATGGAACTACAAATATATGTGTATTGGTACTACAAATTTGGGGTAGGAATTTCGATTGTTAGAAACGTGGTACGAAAAAGATACTACAAGTAACATACGTATGGTACTACGCTATGGTGGGTTATGGTACTACGAACATCTACATTTGGAACTACAAACATATGTATATGGTACTATAAAATTGGGCTACGAATTTCGATTGCTAGAAACGTGGTATGGAAAGGATACACTAAGATGATCATTTGGTATCATAATTGGCGGGTTAACATTTAGAATCAAGGATTATTACATTGAAATGACGACTTTCCTTCTACTTAAATGATGCTAGTTACAATATCTTACTACATAGTGAAGTTTTTTGTATGTTAGAAGTTAGTGTTTATGTTTTATGTTGTCATATGTTAATTTTTGTTATTTGCCACATTATGTAAGCTCTCAGACATAATTGCTCAAGAATCTACGTGTCTTCGACAATCAAAATAATGGTACGGCGAAGGTACTACAAACAACCTACGGATGGTTCTACAATAGCATAAGTAATGGCACCACAAAAGTTCAATGTAGGTACCACAAACGTGTTTATATTGGTACCACAAATTAGTTTTGAAGTATTTCAACGTTGTTCGCCCGGTACGTAAAAGATACTACAAACAACTAGAGATGGTACTGCGATAGCATATGTTATGGTACTGCAGAAATACATATATAGGTACTACAACAAGTGTTTAAATTGGTACCACAAAATTAGATGGCGTATTTCGACGTTGTTCGGGTTATGTTTAGGTCTGTGAGTACGTTTCCATGGTTAATTATAGTAAGATGATCATTTGGTATCATAATTGGCGGGTTAACATTTAGAATCAAGGATTATTACATTGAAATGACGACTTTCCTTCTACTTAAATGATGCTAGTTACAATATCTTACTACATAGTGAAGATTTTTGTATGTTAGAAGTTAGTGTTTATGTTTTATGTTGTCATATGTTAATTTTTTGTTATTTGCCACATTATGTAAGCTCTCAGACATTAATTGCTCAAGAATTTACGTGTCTTCGACAATCAAAATAATGGTACGGCGAAGGTACTACAAACAACCTACGGATGGTTCTACAATAGCATAAGTAATGGTACCACAAAAGTTCATATGTAGGTACCACAAACGTGTTTATATTGGTACCACAAATTAGTTTTGAAGTATTTCAACGTTGTTCGCCCGGTACGTAAAAGATATTACAAACAACCTAGAGATGGTACTGCGATAGCATATGTTATGGTACTGCAGAAATACATATATAGGTACTACAAAAGTGTTTAAATTGGTACCACAAATTAGAGGGCGTATTTCGACGTGTTTTCGACAATCAACCGAGGGGTATAACAAAGATACTACAAACAACCTACGAAGGGTACTACAATAGCATACGTTATGGTACTGCAATCATCCACACGTTGGTACTTCAAATATCTTTATATTGGTACCACAAATCAGAGCTAGCGTATCGCCGTTCGCCCAATACGTAAAGATACTACAAATTACCAACGAAGGGCACTGCAATAGAGACGTTATGTTACTGCAAAGAACCATGTTGTGGTACTGCAAACGTGTGTGTTTAATTTTTATTATGTGCCGTATTTTAGAAGTTCTCATGTCTTATTTGCACAATTATCTACGTGTTTTTATCATTAAAATCTAGTATGAAAAAGATACTACAAGTAACCTACAAATGGAACTACACTAGCATATATTATGGTACTACGTACATCTGCATATTGGTACTACAAAAATCTATATAATGGTACTACAAGATTTAACTTTGTCATATATTTTATTTTTGTTATTTGCCGCATTATGTAAGCTCTAAATCCTTAATGCTCAAGATTCCACGTGTTTTCGACAATCGAACGAATGGCACGGAAAATTACTACAAACGACCTAATTATGGTACTACGAAAGCATTGGTACTATCACTTCCACATCTAGGTACTACAAACGTCTATGTATTGGTACCACAAATTAGATTTGGCGTATTTCGAAGCCGCTCGCACGGCACGGAAAAGGTACTACAAAAGACCCAATTATGGTACTACGAGAACATTCACTATGGGTGCTGCAATCGTCCACATCTAGGTACTACAACGTTCTATGTATTGGTACTACAAATTAGATTTGGCGTATTCCCAAGCCGCTCGCACGGCACTGAAAAGGTACTACAAACGACCTAATTATGATACTACGAAAGCATATATTATGGTACTATCATGTTCCACATCTAGGTACTACAAACGTCTATGTATTGGTACCACAAATTAGATTTGGCGTATTTCCAAGCCGCTCGCACGGCACTGAAAAGGTACTACAAACGACCTAATTATGATACTACGAAAGCATATACTATGGTACAATCACGTTCCACATCTAGGTACTACAAACGTTATGTATTGGTACCGCAAATTAGATTTGGCGTATTTCGAAGCCGCTCGCACGGCACGGAAAATGTACTACAAACGACCCAATTATGGTACTACGAGAACATTCACTAAGGTGCTGCAATCGTCCACATCTAGGTACTAAAACGTCTCTGTATTGGTACTACAAATTAGATTTGGCGTATTTCCAAGCCGCTCGCACGCACTGAAAAGGTACTACAAACGACCTAATTATGATACTACGAAAGCATATACTATGGTACTATCACGTTCCCATCTAGGTACTACAAACGTCTATGTATTGGTACCACAAATTATATTTGGCGTATTTCGAAGCCGCTCGCACGGCACGAAAAAGGTACTACAAACGACCACGACCCTTTATGGTACTACGAGAACATTCACTATGGTGCTACAATCGTCCACATCTAGGTACTACAATCGTCTATGTATTGGTACCACAAATTAGATTTGGCGTATTTCCAAGCCGCTCGCACGGCACTGAAAAGGTACTACAAACGATCTAATTATGATACTACGAAAGCATATACTATGGTACTGCAACCGTCCACATCTAGATACTACAAACGGTTTAGTTCAGGTACTACAAAAAAACTGGAACAAAAATAGAAACGAATCAGAAAACTGAGGATCAACAGCATATCAATCCAAAACACACATTACATATCACTCAAACAGGTGGAGCATGCAACTAAGATCATCCGTAAGTACCGTGGCAGCAAGCCACGATACAATTCAACGTCGAGTTCAGTCAAGATACCTCCCACGAACCACCGGTCCGACGATATATCGATCCATGGGCATTGCAGTATGTACGCCGCAATCCACGCTCTTCGAATTAGAAGCTAACAGTCCCTAATTAGAATGATACCAAGTTCCCAATTCGAAAAATGAAATAAACCCTAATTTTGCCATAAACCCCAAATTCGAGCCGTAATCACAAAATTAACATAGCCCGACATTAAATCTTTCAAGAAATGCAAACTATGAAAGCCCTAATCTCTACATTAACCAAAATGCCATAGAAAACGAAAAATTAAAGTCGAAAAAACGGTGTCAAGAGGCCGATTTACAGTATACCGTTCTTACAAGTTGATAAAGGT
>JAPQWV010005196.1:0-21855 GCA_027422505.1 Craterostigma plantagineum | reverse complement strand
GATTAGGCTACCAGTGTGAAGCGTCCGCGTGGCGTATGAAACCACCTTGGGACAGAAAAGGCGCCCTAGGGTTAGCCTCCCTTGAGTGGGTATTGCCACTTATATTTATTTATCCCTAGTGGATTCGAGCTCCATGATGGTGCATAGCAAGCTAGCCGAGGGCCCTACATGACAAGACAAGACAAGGAAAAATATGAGGTCTAGGGAGCATTGGCGTGGATGCCTTTGCGAATTTAGGACACGTGCACGGCATGCATGGCTTTCACTTACTGAGCTTTATAAGCTCATTCCACGTATTTATGTGTTGTAGGTTCACGGGATCACGGTACGTGATCTTTACGAAGGCGAGGCCAAATTTTGAAGCTTCCGGAGGACTTTTGAGGTGGCAGTGTGTACTGGATGCGACCTGAGTGGTGGGCCAATAGATTATTTTGAACACGCATGCGCACTCACCTATGTATTTATGTCCTAGAAATATTTTGCACTGTACAGAAGAATTTCCTTTATATAAAAGGAAAAATTTTGTACGCATTTTCGTATATAGATTTCAATTATATCACATGCAGTCACATAAAAATAGTAGTAAGAATGGGCGGTAGGAGTCAGGGGCGCCGCAGGTGTATCAGAGCTTTCGGTTACAAGTTCTGTAGACTGTCCATGTACACACACTCAAAAGCACGGAAGCGGCCTTGCTAGTAAGTCTTATATTTCTATGAATGTTGTATGTACGTAATTTATTGGCCATAGGGACTATTAGGGTATCAGGATAAGAATGGGTTAGAACAAGAAGTGAGGGCAGCGGAAGTGTTAGCAAAGGTAAAGAGCCCGAAACATCAACCGATAATCGCGATACAGCGATTCTTCAACTCACAGAACTTGTTCGCCAGCAATCCGCACAAATTCAAGAAATGATGCAACAGCGAAATACGGGCGGACAACCAAGTAGTGGACTTTCTCAAGCAGAAAGGGTCGAAATAGTGGGGGAAAGATTTCGCAAACTCAATCCTCCGACGTTTGAAGATGCCATTGACCCTACAGCGGCGGAAGATTGGCTTCGAACTTTGGAGAGTATGTTTCAATACAGCCGCATTCCCGAAGAAGAAAGGGTGTTATGTGCTGCTTTCCTACTAAGAGAAAGTGCAGGCCACTGGTGGGATACCATTCTCGCCTTTGAAGACCCTATTACAATGGCGTGGGATCGATTCAAGGAGCTTTTTCGAAGCAAATACTTCACTGCCCCGGTACGAGCCCAAAGGATGAATGAATTCATCAATTTACGCCAGGGCCCGATGACCGTGGCAGAATACATCAGAAAGTTTGAGCAACTGTCCCGATTTGCAGCTCACATGGTGAGCACAGATGCATTGAGGTGGAGCGCTTCTTGGAAGGCCTGAAGCCTGAACTATACAGAGATGTAAACATGGCCGGATCCCAAGGAGCTACCTATGCTCAGGTGGCTGAACGCGCGTTGATGGCAGAGCAAGCCGAACTCCGATTATGCGCGCCCATGAAGCAAAAAGGAAGTTCGTTCAAGGGCCAAAGTGGAGTGGAGGCAACCCAAAGAAGCCTTTAACCCTAGGAATGTCAGACCTAACTTCCAGAATCGACCTGGACCTCCCCAACCATTCAATCCTAATCAGGGGGAGACCTCCAATGAGCATACCTCCATGTCCCAGGTGCACACGCCGACATCTGGGTGTGTGCTATTCTCAGAATGCAGTCTGCTATAAATGTGGCAGGACAGGCCACTTTTCCAAGGCATGCACGGAGACTGCGTCTGGAAGTCAAGCACCTGCTCAAACTAGCCACCTACGGTACCTGCTAGGGTTTACACGCTGACCTCCGAGGAGGCGGAGAACAACCCGTCAGTGGTGGCAGGTACTCTCCTTATCCATTCTACCCCGACATGCATATTAGTTGATTCAGGAGCCACGCATTCATTTGCATCTACTAACTATGTGGCGAGACTCGGGGTTACACCTGACCTAGTTAGTTACGAATACAATGTTACCATACCCCATGGAACCTCTACGAGAACCAACCAAATCTTACGAGATAGCCTGGTAATAGTGAACAATAGGACCTTACCCGTTGACCTGATAGTCATTCCAATGAACGATTATGAAGTAATCCTTGGAATGGACTGGTTATCGAAATACGGAGCAGTTATTGACTGTAACCGTAAGCAAGTGACCTTTAACCTAGAAAACACCAAACCATTCACATTCACGGGAACTAGAAAGGGAATAAGATTCCAAGATTTCAGCAATGAAGGCCCGTCGATTACTCAAGACAGGATGTGAAGCTTATTTAATATTTGCGATATCATCCGAGGAACGAGTATCTCCAAAGTTAGAAGAAGTCCCAGTAGTACAAGATTTTCCCCGATGTATTTCCTGAAGACTTACCCGGACTTCCACCAGATCGTGAGATTCAATTCACGATTGACCTAGTACCAGGAGCGGCACCAATCTCTAAGGCACCGTATAGACTCGCTCCAGCTGAACTGAAGGAATTGAGGGAGCAACTGGATGAACTGTTGCAAAAAGGGTTCATTCAGCCGAGCTTCTCACCATGGGGAGCACCGGTTCTGTTCGTTAAGAAGAAAGATGGATCGATGCGACTCTGCATCGATTATCGGGAGCTGAACAAGATTACCATCAAGAACAAATATCCCCTTCCTCGAATTGATGACTTATTCGATCAATTGCAAGGCGCACTGTCTTTTCGAAGATAGATCTGAGGTCAGGATATCATCAGTTGAAGATTAGAAAGAGGATGTTCCGAAGACAGCTTTTAGTACCCGCTATGGACACTACGAATTCTTAGTCATGCCTTTTGGGCTGACTAATGCGCCAGCAGCATTCATGGACCTGATGAACCGAGTATTCAAGCCATTCCTGGATAAGTGTGTTATCGTATCATCGATGACATTCTTATCTACTCGAAGACCAAGGAGGAGCATGAACAACACCTGAGGACTATATTAGAGATATTACGAGAAAAGCAGTTATATGCGAAATTCAAGAAATGCGAGTTCTGGCTCATCAAGTCGCATTTCTTGGACACGTTATCTCAGGAGCGGGAATTTCTGTCGACCCCAGCAAGATCGAGGCTATTAACAACTGCCTCAACCGACGAACGTGACAGAAATACGGAGTTTTCTTGGGTTAGCAGGATACTACAGAAAATTCATCAAAGATTTCTCCAAAATCGCATCAACCCTGACGAAGCTAACGAAGAAGAATACTCCATTTAAATGGGACGACGCTTGCGAGCAAAGCTTTCAGGAACTTAAGCGACGACTCACTACGGCTCCAGTGCTAACTATCCCTACAGGCACTGGAGGGTTTTCTGTCTATAGTGATGCGTCTAAGAATGGCCTAGGATGTGTTTTAATGCAGAATGGAAATGTCGTAGCTTATGCTTCACGACAACTCAAAGATTATGAGAAGAACTACCCGACTCACGACTTAGAGCTTGCCGCTGTAGTCTTCGCTCTCAAGATCTGGAGGCACTACTTATACGGCGAGCGATGCGAGATTTTCACTGATCACAAGAGTCTCAATACTTCTTCACTCAGAAGGAGTTAAATATGAGACAACGACGATGGCTCGAGTTGGTCAAGGACTATGATTGCGTGATTAGCTATCATCCGGGGAAAGCAAATGTAGTCGCGGATGCGTTGAGCCGTAAGACTGTGAACACGGAATACAGAGACTCGAAGTAGAAGTAATACCAATGGGCGAAATCGAAACAAGACTAGCGGCCTTAACGCTTCGACCTACACTGATGGAGCAAATTACGAAAGCCCAGGAGAACGACGAGTTATATCTGAAAATTAAAGAAACTCCTATAGAGCAAAGATCTCCAGACTTCGCCATACGAGACGACGGAAGCTTATATTACAGAAGACGTTTATATGTTCCTAACGACGCTGACTACGCAAGACTGTCATGACGGAAGTCCATACCACTGTCTACTCCATCCACCCGGGAGCGACGAAAATGTATAGAGATCTACGAGCCAACTACTGGTGGCCAGGAATGAAAAGAGAAATAGCAACCTTTGTAAGCCAATGTCTGACATGCCAGCAAATTAAGGCGGAGCATCAACGACCGGCAGGAACCTTACAATCCCTGCCAGTACCTGAATGGAAGTGGGACCACATTACCATGGACTTCGTTGTTGGCTTGCCTAAAACTGTGAAAGGCCACGACGCTATATGGGTCATCGTTGATCGATTGACCAAGTCCGCTCACTTCCTGCCTATCAGTTCAACATTCTCAATGGAACGATACGCGGAATTATATATTCAAGAAATAGTACGACTGCACGGAGTTCCAATTCGATCGTTTCCGATCGTGATTCAAGATTTCTTTCCAAGTTCTGGATGAGTTTACAAAAGGCCATGGGAACCAAGCTATCATTTAGTACTGCCTACCATCCTCAACAGACGGGCAGTCTGAACGAACAATCCAAACATTGGAAGATATGCTAAGAGCCTGTGTACTCGATTTTAAAGGAAATTGGAGCCGATATCTTCCTTTGATTGAATTCTCATATAACAACAGCTTCCATGCAACAATCGGGATGGCTCCATATGAAGCATTATACGGACGCAAATGTAGATCTCCAATTCACTGGGATGAAGTTGGAGAACGAGCAATACTAGGCCCTGATTTAGTACAAGAAATGACAGAAGCCATTGCTCAAATACGAGAACGGATGAAAAAGCTCAAAGCAGACAGAAAAGCTACGCAGACCAAAGGCGTAGACCACTGGAATTCCAAGTAGATGACTTTGTATTCTTGAAGGTATCCCCAATGAAAGGCGTGAAGCGATTTGGGAAAAAGGGCAAGTTGAGTCCAAGGTATATAGGACCGTTTTCGTATCCTTAGAAAGGTTGGCGAAGTTGCATACCAACTTGAGTTACCAAATTCGTTAGCCCAAGTACATGATGTCTTTCACGTATCGACGTTACGAAAATACGTCGCCGACTCAAGCCATGTGTTAAACACGGACAATCTTCATCAACAGCTCAAGCCAGATTTAAGTTACGAGGAAAAGCCAGTGGAGATCCTTATGTATGATGTGAAACGATTACGGAATAAAGAAATTCCGTTAGTCAAGGTGTTATGGCAAAATCAGTCCATGGAAGAAGCTACGTGGGAACGAGAGGACGATATGAGAAACCACTACCCTGAGCTATTTCTCCCTGCCTGATTTCGGGGGCGAAATCCCTTTTAAGGGGGGGAGGATGTAATACCCGAGTCCCGTAAGTAAGTCGGCCAATAAATAGGCATACATATTATTTGACTTACGTGACTGCATGAGACGTGTTTTGTGATTTTTTATATGCTTAAATGATTTTATGTTATATGCTGACATGAATAAATTAGGAAATAGACTTTGAATGTAGGTTAGTTGTTTATTTTAGGGTTTCTAGTACATGACATGCTAACCTAGAAAATTTAATTTAGTACAATTAAGTGCTAATATCACATTTAAGGAACACGAATTAGTAATAATAGATTTCAAAAAGGTTAGATAGAGATTTTGATATATTAGGGTTTCGGAGTTAGGAACCTCGAGATCTTTGATCTCGAAAGCCATACTTCTCGAGATAATGTTATGTACCAGTTAATAAAATCGAAACCTTGAGGCCGAAATTGTCGAGCTTGAAATTGATAGATGTGGAACCTTTTAAAACTCGATAAAGAAGATAACCACTAAAGTAAGTTTCGATTACTTGGTCATATGGTAAAGTAATAAAATAATATACATTAGTTCGATCAAGATAAGGATTTGCTAAATGTTGATGTCACTTATTTACTTAAGCACGTCAACTAAGGGATAAAAGAATTTAAGGATTCAAATTTTATAGTAATGATAAAGAATTGAATTAGGGTTACACTTTAATTAGGCTATATTAGACTTCAACCTAGGCCCTAAATTTAAATGACCTAAAGCCCAAATGATAGGAAAACAATTGTTATGTGATAAGCTTAAAGGTTACTTAAACTAAAGAGAAAAGAACGTCATCAATGTCAAATCATTCGCTAGAATCAATACATTCACATATATATCCTATAAGTGAACATAAGAGAAACACACCATCAAACTGAAGAAAACTCGACAAAGAGGAGAAATTGAGCTAGAACAACAAATTAAGCAGCATAGAGATTCTATCGAATCAAACGTTCGATTTTTGACTAAGAAAGGTAAGACGTTATTATTAGTGCGTGTTTCTTTTGTACTTGAGCATATGATTCGATAATTTAGTTCTTGTATTACTAAGTATACTAGTTTGGGAATTAAATGTAAGAAAAAGTGTAAAAACCCTAGATTAGATAAGGGTTAAACTAACTGAAGTTCCCTTAATTTCTGTACGGTTCTTGAGAAATATAATTTTGAATCAAATGAATACTGCACAAGAAAGTATTTTAGGGTGACATGATTTCCCCAGCTTATGAATTTCGAAGTCAAGAGAATTAGTAGGATGAACCTCGAGTTATGTTGACATCGACAATTCGTTATAATTTCAACATATAATCTCGACATGTTAGTTATCATTTCGATATATCACTTCGATATCTTATTTATAGTTCCCACATAAATGTCGACATCCTTATACAATATTGAAATTTTATATCGAAATCATGATAGCATATTAGGAATGATATCGAGGCCTATCTCTAATAGTTATGTCAAAAACAATGTCGAAACATCTCATATCGACATTTGGTTACAATGTCGAGATCTTAGCTATAATTACATCTCGACATTTGTTTACAATGTCGAAACACATCTCATTCTTGCATAGGATATTTCGAGATTCTAGATTACAATATCGAAATATATATTTCAAAGACACATATCGAAATCCTTACATATATACCTTGTCAAGATTTATATCTAAACCCAAGCTCGAGATTTAAATTTCAACATGTCGAGATCCATTTAACCCATGTAGAGATCTATTTCAAAACCCATAAAAGTCGAAACTAGGGTTTTCAATTAAGCCAATTTCGTGAAGTTATAATCAGACTAACAAACCCTAATTTTATATGTCTCCATACTTAGGGTTTGAAGGTTAGCGACTTACCGTACGATAAGATTAAATAAGCTAAGGACACCAGGTAAGTGGAAGTCCCATTTACAACACATAACTATATGGCATGAAAATTATATGTTATGTGTTCTATGATTTTATGTGACTTTCTACGTGAATTATTTGCGTTATATGACACGCATGATGTAATTACATGATATTAGGCATGACATGCATATTCACGACATGAGCATGTGCACGCACGTTAGAACGAAAGGCATGATATAATAGCGTGCATAATATACGATCGCCTGAGAGCGATAAAGATTCGCCGATATGGGCGTCTGATGTCGACTCACAGTTGAGTCACGGCTCTTCTATGCTACCATGGTGACGTCGTATGGCGCTACCGTCAAGACATGACATGTACAAGGCAAGACATGATTTTAGGGCTAATGCCCTCATGGCGGGTCGTGAAACCTGGAGGATGCGAGCTGAGGGAGTAAGCGACACCGAGGGTACCTCTGGTGTTTGACTACCTCAGATTAGGCTACCAGTGTGAAGCGTCCGCGTGGCGTATGAAACCACCTTGGGACAGAAAAGGCGCCCTAGGGTTAGCCTCCCTTGAGTGGGTATTGCCACTTATATTTATTTATCCCTAGTGGATTCGAGCTCCATGATGGTGCATAGCAAGCTAGCCGAGGGCCCTACATGACAAGACAAGACAAGGAAAAATATGAGGTCTAGGGAGCATTGCGTGGATGCCTTTGCGAATTTAGGACACGTGCACGGCATGCATGGCTTTCACTTACTGAGCTTTATAAGCTCATTCCACGTATTTATGTGTTGTAGGTTCACGGGATCACGGTACGTGATCTTTACGAAGGCGAGGCCAAATTTTGAAGCTTCCGGAGGACTTTGAGGTGGCAGTGTGTACATGGATGCGACCTGAGTGGTGGGCCAATAGATTATTTTGAACACGCATGCGCACTCACCTATGTATTTATGTCCTAGAAATATTTTGCACTGTACAGAAGAATTTCCTTTATATAAAAGAAAAATTTTGTACGCATTTCGTATATAGATTTCAATTATATCACATGCAGTCACATAAAATAGTAGTAAGAATGGGCGGTAGGAGTCAGGGGCGCCGCAGAGGACCTCCGCTTCGTACGCAGTCAGCGTTGGGGCACTGCGAAGTCTGGCCAGTAGAACGTCATCAATTCTGGGATTGGTACGTTCCACGGCCCTTCCTCAGAGGCAGGGGATGGCTCGGCTCGTGTGGTGGCGTCTTCGGTGACGGGGGCTTTGCCTTTGTCTCGAGTGGAGGACTCAATGGTACTGTAGACTTTGGCCATTATTGTGTTCTCGAGTCCTTCTGCAAATTCTGCGAGGCGATCATCCAGCCTGGCCTCCGTCACGAACGGGGAAAATAACCGGACGGAGTCACTAAGACGTTCCGTCGTCACAACATCAGTAGAGGGTACTGATGTGCCGCCCGTTTGCACAGGACTAGAAGCACCGAGGCCACGAAGGCTCATCGTTGACATCAAAGCTGAGACTGACTCAGTTTGATGGCCCAAGGTCGTAGCTGCAGTGATGTTGACTACGTTGGGGCTTCCGCTCTGTTCCGTACTAGACTCTAGTATGGAGACATCGTAGAGCGTTCGGTCTAGATCACGAAGATCTAGAGGTGCAGAGTCTAAAGGTAGTGTCCTAGAAAGTGGAGAAATTATGGATGGTGAGGGCACTAGACTCGAAGTGATCGAAGAAGGTGCAGTCTGAGGCGGAGTACTGCTTGTTACATCAACCACCTCCGAGCGAGGTGGTGATGAATGACGTGGCACCTCGTGAGTATGTGAAACAATCATCTGTTGGGAGATGATTGAGTGGCTGGGAAGGGTAGTTTGCGCGATTGGACCCGATGTCGCGACTTCTACTCGGGGGAAGACAAAGTCATCCCCTGTACCTATGGGTTCGGCCCGGCTTGTTTGTGGACTAGTTGGCTGAGGAATACGGTCGTGTTTCTGCTTGTACGCCGTTCCTGTTGTCCTCCTCTGTCATCCCCTTTGGATTTTTCGCTTTTGTTTTGGCTGTGGGGATGAAGAGCTTCCTAGACCTACATTTGGTGGTGGGGGTTGGCTGATCCCTGGGTTTAGGTTCAACTGGGATGTGTTGAACCATGGGGATGTCGTCGAGGTTGTTGGCTTGCATGTACTTGCGTAGCTCCGGCTCATGCGGATCGAGGAGGCGAAGTAAGTAGTCTGGAATGATCATGGCCTCCCGATCGATTTTGCTCTTCGTCGATTGGATTTGTTGAGCTTCGGAGATTGGTAGCCCTCTTCTCTTGGTCGTCGTTCGATTTCGGGATGAAGATCCACGAAATGTTGGACGATGACAGGTAGCCACCGTAAGTAAGGGAGCACTGGCTTTGTTGATCCGAGACCTCGCCTTCGAAGTTGATCGAGGATATCCGACCAGATGAGTTGGGCGACGTCATAATTTTTGTTGAAGACGATCCCATGGAAAATCAACATAATGTTTCGGTTGCATTTGTCGGACCCGGAGTGTTTGGGCGAGAGGCATTTGTTTACGATCAGGAACAGGTCCTCCATGGTCCAGGGATGTCTTTGGCTGTGAAGTCAGGGAGGTGAATGGAATTTTGGGCGTTAGGTTTGTGGCCCATGAAAAGGAAATCCCTGATTAGGACGTCATTAGATGGAGGAGAATCATATATGAGTGAGTGTGGTAGGTTGAGAATGGAACGGAGAATGTTGGAGTAAAAACGACTATGGTGTTGTCGATTATTGCGGAAAGGGTGGTTATTGTGGGGCGATTTGTTGGTTTCTGAAGGGTAGACCAAAATTGTTGTACATACACTTCAGGGACTACCTCAGTGATGTTTAGGGCGGTTCGTAGAGGGTGGTTTGCGAGGATTTTAATAATGATAGGATCTGGGCACGAGGTATTATTGAAGTCAAGTTGATGATTATTGGGTGTTTTCTGTGCCCAGTCCTTAGAGGCGAAAATCTCGTCAATTTGTCTCACCATTGTGGTCGATCTGCAAGATAAAAGCAGTGGATTAGTGGAAATCGACCATTTGACTCAGAAAGCATACAAAAGTTGTGCAATTCGTTGATAAGCATGTTAGGACTTAGACAATTTGGCAAATTCGGCAACAATTGAAATTGGATTAAGATAGCGGCGAAAGTGCCAATTTCAATTGATTTTGAGTTTCGGGCATTAATGTGTATCGTGTGATTTAGTCATAAATTCAATTGGATCAGTGGTTTTCGATCGAAAGTCATGTTTAATTGAAACATGTTCGGCGAAGAAGTAATGCAATTCAGTTTCGATCGAAAGTCCAATGTGGTACTACAATTAAATCATGAATTGAGTTTCGATCGAAAGTCATATGTAATTTAAATAAGTTCGGCGAATGGGTAAAATAATTCAGTTTCGATCGAAAGTCCAATGTGGCACAGTGTAAATCACGAATTGATTTACGATTCAATTGAACCTTCAGTTTCGATCGAAACTGTGGAATAGTGGTGTCGATCGATTGAAATTAATTATGTCGTCAGTTTCGATCGAAACTGTGAAAAATTGAAATGCTCTGTTTCGATCGAAACTGTGATAAATTGAAATGCCCTGTTTCGATCGAAAGTTGTAAAACCCTAGAAAAACGTCGATTTGAAAAACACAAAAAAAAGAAAATTTTCAGTAACAATCGATCGATTGGAATGTGAAATTGAAGCAAGAGAGTAGTTTCGAGTGAATCTAGGCGATGTGAAACACATTTAAACAATGATTTGCGCGAACACACGCAACCCTAATCTGCGTAACCTGCACGAATGAGAAAAAAAATCAGTTTAAAGCTGTAGAAAAAACGTTTTTCCTTACCAATGAGGGATTTGGAGTTGCAATAAACGAGAAAAAAAGAGTGAGACAGTGATGAGTTCGTGCGCGATTTCAGAGAGGGTTTATGAGTGAATTTGAAAAATCGATGAAGAAGAAGTGTTTCGGGCGAAACTCTATTTAAATAAGTAGTTTCAGTTTCGCCGAGAATAATTGTGAAGAGTCAATTTTGATTTTCGATCGATTGAATTGAGTTTCGGGCGAAAGTCAGTTTCGCCGAGAGAAATTTCAAATGATTTAAAAATCAATTTCAATCGTAATGTGTTTCGGGCGAAAGTCAGTTTCGCCGATCAAAATTATAAGAGAATCTAATCAAATTTCAATTTCAATTGAAACACGTTTCGAGCGAAAGTCAGTTTTGATGAATCGGGCGATTTTGACAATTCGGCCGATTCTAGTATTTTGATAGATCAGATGAATTGAATCGATTGAGAAATCGGGCGAATTGAGGAATCGGGCGATTTGAAGAATCACCGAGGATATTTAGAAGTAGTTGAAATCGCCGAGAGATTAAGTTGAAATCGGCGATTTTGAGAATGATCAAAAATCAATTAAAGAAAATCTGAGTAAAATCACCCTAACACTGACATATGCGATATTTTCAATTAATAGGTAACACAGAGTTCAAATTTTTTTTTTTTTTTTCAAATTAAATGTCAAATCAACTTAGTTTTTCAAAGTCGATTTAGGGACGCAAAATCCAATAAGCTACTACGAAAGCATCGCTTTCACTCGCGGCGCTGAGCTATCAAGTCAAAGATCCGTCGATATCATTTATCATGTTTGTCGGGACTATTATGATTTCGTTGGTCGATTTACGCCTATAAATAGACTCGATTGAAGAAACATGGTGAGATCGTAAATCATTCAATCGAACTAATCGAGCTCCTAAAGATGAACTGGAATCAGCAGCGAGACCAAAAAAAACAGGGAGCACGAAGAGTTAGTGCGTCGCTTCAATCGCAATCTGGATAAGCTAGTACTGGAGATTGCACTTCTTATGTGCTTGTTCATCGTTTTTTATGGCGATCCTGTTTTGGGTTTTAACAGCCCGTACTGGCTTTTGAGATCTTGTTACGTATTTCAAGTGATTTTCATTGAGTGATTTGGTATTTTGATTTTGCGTATTTGAGTTGTAATAGCGATTTTCGCTTATTGAAGGGTGTATGAATCATTAAAAAAAATAGTTTGTGAAACCAACTACTCCCCCTCAATATTTGAAGTTTTGGGAATTTGAACCTCAAAAATAAAAACTTCAAGCAAAGAAATATTTTAATAAATAAAATATTCCCCGATTCTTAAGTTCGAGCGAATAAAAGTTGCAAAGGAAGTTTCGAGCGATGCTCAGTTTCGGCGAGAAACTAATGAAATAAAAGTTAAAATTCAGTTTCGATCGAAACTTGCTTAGTACAATTGGCAAATCAATTTGAAAGGGTTTCGATCGATATGCAGTTTCGCCGAGAAATAATTGTGATATTTGAAATATTTGAATAATTTTAATTTTGATAGAAGCTAAGGAGTTTCACCATACTATATAAATTAAATTTGATGAGGAATCATAAACTCCTTGTGTGAAGTACTTGTGCGAACCATTTAATAATGACTCCCCCTAAATTAGTGCATAAAATGAAAGACTCCCCCTAGATTCATGCATAAAATTTTTATTAGTCTCCCCCTAGATATAATAGTAGGATTTTTACCATTCATAACATATAGAGAAAAATTGAAGTGATCTATTTACACAATATCAGGTTCATGTAGGGACAACCGATCATGTCTTATGGTTCAACATGCCTAACCTAGATACCAAGAATTGGAAACGCTTTTCATCCAATGCCTTAGTAAATAAGTCAGCAAGTTGAAGATCGGTGTGGACAAAATGCATTTCGATTGTACCTTGTTCCACATGTTCCTTAATAAAGTGATATCTAATGTCTATATGTTTTGTGCGTGAATGATGTACTGGATTACTTGTTATAGCTATAGCACTTTTAGAATCACTAAAAATTGGGATATGATTTAACGTTATGTCAAAATCTCGCAGCTGGGTTCTCATCCACAAAATTTGTGAACAGCAACTCGCAGCAGCGACATATTCTGCCTCTGCTGTCGATGTTGAGACACAATTTGCTTTCGAGACGACCAGCTTACGAGTTTACCCCCGAGAAATTGAGCGGCTCCAGAAGTGCTCTTTCTGTCCAGCTTGCATCCTGCGTAATCAGCATCTGTGTATCCTACGAGATCAAAGCTTGATTCCATCGGGTACCATAGACCTAGATTTGGAGTTCCCTTGAGATATTTGAAAATTCGTTTGACCGCGAGCATGTGAGATTCCTTTGGATCAGCTTGAAAACGTGCACAGAGACATGTGGCGAACATGATATCCGGTCTACTTGATGTAAGATAGAGCAAAGAGCCTATCATGCCTCGATAAGTTGTCTGGTTAACAGATTTTCCTGTGGAATCTGCGTCAAGTTTACATGAGGTAGACATGGGAGTCATGGCAGTATTTGAGTTGTCCAAGTTGTACTTCTTGAGTATGTCGTGAATGTACTTGGATTGACTTATGAAGATTCCATTGTGAAGCTGTTTAACCTGAAGTCCTAAGAAGAAACTTAGTTCGCCCATCATGCTCATTTCGAATTTCTGCTTCATTAGATTCCCAAAGTTCCTGCACATTCGTGAGTCTGTTGACCCGAAGATGATGTCATCAACGTAGATCTGCACTAGCATAATGTCTGAGCCGTCCTTTTTGATAAAAAGAGTCGTATCAATCTTCCCTTTTGTGAAACCTGATGAGATGAGAAAATCCGAGAGGACCTCGTACCAGGCTCTGGGAGCTTGTTTAAGTCCATATAGAGCTTTATCGAGTCTGTAGACATGGTCTGGGAGTTGTTCATTCACAAAACCTTCAGGCTGCGAAACAAAAACTTCTTCTTTTAGTATTCCGTTGAGGAATGCAGTTTTGACATCCATCTGGTAGACTGTGAAGTTCTTGTGTGCAGCGAAAGCTAAGAATATCCTGATAGCTTCTATTCTTGCGACTGGGGCATATGTCTCATCATAATCAATTCCTTCTTGTTGATTGTAGCCTTTTGCCACCAGCCTTGCTTTATTCCGGATAACAACTCCTTGCTCGTCCTTTTTGTTTTTAAACACCCATTTAGTCCCTATAATGGTTTTCCCAGCTGGTCTAGGTACTAGGTTCCAAACTTTCAACCTCTCAAACTGATTGATTTCCTCCTGCATGGCAATTATCCAGTCCGGATCGGCGAGTGCTTCAGCTACTTTACTGGGTTCCTTTTGACTCAGAAAGCAGGAGTAGAGGCTTTCGTTTATCGTTGATGCCCGTGTGGTTACTCCAGTGGAGGGATCTCCAATTATTTGTGAGTTTGGGTGGGCTCGAGTCCACTTTCTGGTACTAGGCTGTGATGATCCAGCTGTGTTTGCATCGTATACTATTTCTCCACCTTGATCAGCCCGATGTTCTATTTCTTCTCCAGGTTGTGGAATTACTGACTCTTCTGAAGAGATTTCTATTGTAGTATCATAAGGCTGTGGAGTTTCAGCGCCTGAGCTGGATATGATCTCTGTATCTGTTGGGGATTCACTTTCGTCATCAAGATGAAGATTTTCCATTGTAGGAGGTATATTGTCATTGTTAGACTCCGCATGATTAATATTTTCTGGTGCCGCAGAAGTTGTTGAAGCAATGTGTGGTAGTGGCTTTGGGAAGATATCTTCAAATAAGAGATCTAATTCCATATCACTTATCATATTTGTTTTTGAGGTTTCGCCCACAGTGGAAGTGCTAGGTTGATCCTTCGTCAATTCTCGTAGAAGTCCTGGTTCTGGACTGATTTGTGCAGAAACAACTCGGTCTACTTCATCAAACGTTACATTAACGCTCTCCATAACAGATCTTTTCTCTTTGAGATATATGCGATAGGCTTTTGATGTTGTTGAATATCCCACCAGTATGCCTTCGAATGCTTTTGGGTCAAGTTTGCCTCTATCTTCACGATCATTTACCACATAGCACTTGCACCCAAAGACTTTCAGGAATGAGACGTCTGGCACTCTACGATTTATCAACTCATAGGGTGTCCTATTGAACCTCTTGTGAAGTGAGCCACGATTTTGAGTGTAACAAGCTGTATTCATTGCTTCGGCCCACAAGAAGTGAGGTAATCCAGAGTGAATGAGGAGTGTACGAGTTGCTTCAACTAAGGTTCTGTTCTTGCGCTCAACTACCCCATTTTGTTGAGGTGTTTTAGCTGCTGCGAACTGTTGGGTGATTCAAGTGATCCATAAAAGTCACTGAGTTTTCTGTTCTTAAATTCTGTCCCATTATCAGTTCTGATGATTTGTACACTTAGTTGGTAGAGGTTTTGAGCGGTTTTGATAAACTCAATGATTAGACCTGGAGTTTCATCCTTGGTTCTTAGAAATTTAGTCCATGTGTAGCGTGAGAAATCATCCACAATGACTAACACATACTTTCGCCCATTAATGGTCTGAGTGCGCATGGGTCCACACAAATCCATATGAATGAGTTCGAGAGGTTTGGAAGTTGAGGCTATGTGTTTGGTCCGGTGGGAGGTCTTTCTTATCTTTCCCATTTCACACGCTGAGCAAAGATGTTCTTTGTGATATCTGAACGAGGGAAGCCCTTTTACCAAGTTTTCTGATCGCAGTTTGTTCAGGTCTTTGAAGTTGAGGTGAGAGAGTCGCTGATGCCAGAGATCGTTCTGATGTAGAGAAGCTCGAGAAATAAGCATGTCGGTCGGACAGTCTTGAGGTCAATGGAGTAAAGATTCGTCTTCCTGTGTCCAGTGAGTAGCTCTCTTCCATTGATATCTGTGACACTACATTTGTTGGTCTCGAAGTTCACCTTGAAGCCTTTGTCGCAGAAACGACCTATGCTGAATAGATTGTAGCTCAGTCCTTCGACGTAGGATACTCCATTGATGGTTAGCCTGTCATGGATTAGATTACCCGTTCCTAGCATGGATGCAGATTGACCGTTTCCGAAGTAGACCTTCCCGAGGAATCCTTCAGAGAAGTTGCTCAACAGCTCTTTGTTTCCAGTCATGTGTGAGGAGCAACCTGAATCTAAGTACCACACATGACGGACTGCAAAAAGAATCAAGTAAGTTTTGGCACCCATTTATAGATGGTCTCCTTTTGGTAGCAGGTTTAGCAGATTTCTTGTTCGTTGTTAGATTTAATTCATTGCTAGATTGTGTGTAGCTGGTTTGAGAATCCAAGCTTGTTGATTTCCTATAGGATGCAGTTTAGATTTCGGAATCCAAATCTGTTTTGGACTTAATTTCTTGCTTGGCTTGGTCTTGAAGATGTTGTGCTTCATTATTTTGGATTTAATAGTATGGTTGGACGGCGTGGGAGATGTGTCCTTAGAGTGAGCGATATATGATGGGGAAGTGCTATTGCGGAAATGACTGTCACGAGGATGAGAAAGAACATCATTGTAGACATGACAGAATTTTGATTTAAGGGAACGGAATAACGAAACACGTTCTGCGACATTACAAGAAGTCACTTTTGGAAATGCAAATGATTTTGAAACATGAGAGGAAAGGTTGGAGGCTGGTCTCTTCTTCTTATCAGGGACTGTTGTCTTCTTAGCTGGGCCCGGTAGAACCTTCTTCGCTTCCTTAGTATCACGCCTTTGTCTGTGAGCACATGCGATACAAAGTTAGTGTGAGATAAAGATTTTTTCTTTGTAGTTTGCTTGCATTTACACGTAGAGGATTCTGGAACAGGACGTGAGGTGGAAGGTTTGTAAGCGTCAGGGAAGTTTTCAAGAGTATATATTTTGCTCAGCAAAATAGTTTTCTCTTCTTCGTGAGCTTTCCTTTCCGACTCTAGGGAGGCAGTCAAGGAACCTATTTTGCGTATAATTTCTGGAATATAGATAAATGAAAAAATAGGTTTAGTCTGTTCGTCAGTGCCTTCGGGTCCAAATGGTGACATGTAATCATCAGAGAGTGTAGTCTCTCTAGTTTTGTAACTATCATTGAGTTCGTTGTAGTCACACATGATTTGAGCCCATTCCTTGTTCTTCCGTTTTTGTTTGTCAGTTTCAGTTACCTCTCTTGAGCTTACGAAGGCCCTCAATTGTTCAATGCTTAACCCAAAACGTTTGATGTTGTACAGAGATCGTATTTTCTCTGCTTCAGGGTTGGTGGTGGGTTCAAATCCTAAACCTTCGCGGGGATCATAAAATTCTACATCTTTAGGTTGACTAAGAAAGACGGTTCGTTCAGATTGACCTCTCTTGGTGTTAATGTCCTCTAGCTCTTTGACTTTCTTGTATAGACGAACACGTTCGTTTGTGATTAATTCGTATTGAGACAATACGTTTACACGTTCCTCATCGCTGTCTTTCAAGCTTTTACACATATCGCTAATTTGTTTCTCCTTGCTCTCTACAAGATCTTCTAAAGTCTTTACTTTAGTTTCAGACAAGATCAAGGATTCATTAAGAATAGCTATCTCTTCCTGTTGTTTGTTTATCAAGGCATAATTTTTGTCGAAATTGCTTTGGAGCTCTGAGTAATTTTTACGATGCATGGAGAGTTCGGCTATCCTATGTTCAAGGTTAATGAAATCGTTTAGGGAGGAGTGTATACCTCCTGGTCGGATGAAGAGACATCCGTCCTGTCTGATCCGAGGTCTGGCTCATCCTCGTCGGAGTCATCTTCAATGCTTTTCACCATGAAGGCCATTTCTTCTTCCTCCTCATCAGATGTGTCCTCTAGCCATTCCTCTTCCTCAGCTACCAAGACTATTCCCGCTTCCTTGCGCTGTGAGAGTTGAAATTTTTTCTTGTAATACTCAGTGTTTTTCTTCTTGGGTCTGTAGCATTCAGAAGCAAAGTGACCCGGCTTGCCACAGTTGAAGCATTTCTTCACTGCTTCAGGTTTCTTAGTCTCAGCCTCTTCAGGGGCAACGTATTCTGTTTCCCCCCCGATGTTCGTTGTTTGTTGAAAGCAAAAGATGATTTCTTGGCGCTCATTTTATTGACCGTATCTGAGATCATTGCTAGTTTCTTTCTAATGGATTCGAGTTGTCCTCAGATTCTTGATCAGATTCGGCGTTGTCAGAGGAGTCAGATTGTACGACTTGCTTTCCTTTAGAAGTCCTCAAGCTCTTGTTGTTTGACTTAGAGGTTACCAATGCAATTGGTTCCATGTCGATGTTTGGTTTTCCTTCGTTCTTGATTTCTTTGGCATACTGCGAGTACTGTGAGAGATTATCGTGCAGGGAGTGAATATCCATAGCGTCCAGATCTTTGTTCTGTTGCTTAACCAGAACTGCAATCCGTCCCCACTCAGGTTGAAGTGTGGAAAGGAACTTGATGTTGTGTTCGAGATTGGATCGCTGGATGTTGATCTTTCTCATCTCGTTGATGATGGTCAAGAAGCGAAGGTAAACATCTCGAAGTTCTTCCCTTCCTTAGCTTTGAAGGAGTCATAGGCAGTAAGAATGCTGGATTTCTTAGATAAATTACTAACTTCAGTTCCAACCATCATCTTGCAAACTTCATCCCAAATTTCCTTTGCAGTGACCATTGCGTCGACTTGCTTGTAGACATCGTTTGGTAGAGCCTGAAGTACATAATGTCGGGCAAGCTTGTCCGCTCTGGCACGTGCCTTCTCAGCATCGGTGTATCGACTAGGATCCTTAGGAGTTCTCCTCTCTGGAATAGGAGGAACAGCATCGGGTTGAGCAGGGATGATGGTCCAGACTTGAGCAGGTCCTTCAAATATGGAGGAGAGCATGTCGTTTGCGAGGTCTACATCTTTGATTTCTATGAAATTGATAAATCGTTGCTTCCATATGCCGTACTCTCCCCATCTCAGTAGTGGTGCACGATTGTCAGATCCAATAGCAAGACCGTCCATGTTTATGTTTGGTAATGATCGTTAACGCGGGATATCTCTGCGAAATGAAATACTTTAGTTTTGAAAGAAAGAGTCAAGTTTGAGTAATTTCTAATGTTGAGTATGTAAATTCACTAGGTGAATTCTGTCGAAATATAAGAGTTTGATGAATTTAGTGTACTGCTTGAACGATTCGTGTTAAGTGAATAGGTACGTGGTCGATTCAAATATGATATGAAAATTAAGCTCAACGATTGGTCCAAATGTGTTGAGAATCGAGCAATCAAAATTGAGTTTAGATTTCAAGATTCGGGCGAAAGTGTGAAATTATGAAAGTGTGAAATTGAGTTTAGATTCAAGATTTCAAGATTCGGGCGAAAGTGGTCAATTCAAGATTTCAAGATTCGGGCAAAAGTGTGCAAGATGAAATTCAATGGAATTTGCTGAAAATGTGAGTTTCGATCGAATCTGTGAAATTAGGCACTGTAGCGTTTCGGGCGAAAGAGATTAAGTTTTGCTGAGAAAAGTATCGATCAAGACAATGAAATTGGTGAATCAATCGACTTTCGGGCGAAACAATTGGACTTTCGCCGAGAAATCTTTCGAGCGAAACTGTGAAGAATGTGAAGAATTGATCTAAACTCAAATCGATTGAGTTTCGGGCGATACGTGTGAGACTTTCGCCGAGAAAACTATCGAGCGAAACTGTGGAAAATGCGAAAAATTGACCTAAATTCAAATTGATTGACTTTCGGGCGAAACGTGTGAAACTTTCGCCGAGAGAAAACTATCGGGCGAAAACTATGAAATTTGTGAAGAAATTCCCGAAATTCAAATCGATCGAAACTACTCACAGTGAGTTTCGATCGAAACCTTCAAACTCAATGGTACCCAGTTCAGTGAAAAACAGATTTTCTGTCTCGTTTCTGCTTAAATCCGACTCAAACTTGACTGGAATCGACGTGAAAGAACCTAGATGTACTCAATATCAGTTTTCTAATGTCCTAGGAGTGAAGAATCACTGAAAACACGATTTGAAAACATCCAAAAACAGTGAAAAACAGAGAATGAGTTTTCAAGCAAAAATTTTCGTCAAATCACGTCGAAATCAAGCAAAACTGGATTCAAATGGAAGATATTGATCCGCGTTAGGCTCTGATACCACTTGTTTGCCCTTTTATTACCAAACAAGGATCAAAAGATTGGTTTAAATGTATAAACGTGAAGAACACCTTGAGTGTGTGTGTTAGTGTGTGTTTTCTTAATCTAACGTACAAGGTGGCTTACCTTTCAATACTTTTGATAAAACCCTAATTAGGGTAAATGGGGCTTTATATACCACAATAGTTTGGTATATTAAAGCCCAATACAATACTATGACATAATATCATAAGTCACCCCAATCTACTAACAACCCACTAAATAACACATATTAACCCAAGATTACATAAATCAAAGGATGCTACAAAATATTCCTAACAAATATTCTCAAATATAGTAAAACTATTGTCAGCCGTGGATGTAGGCGGTATTGGCTGAACACGTAAAAATCTCGGTGTTCTTTCGGTGTCATTTCGGCTTTAATTAATATCTCGATAAATTTTCGCGGGATCCAAAATACAACTACCGCTGGCCCGGAATTAAATATTACCGCTCAACCCCAACATGAGCAAATAGTTATCAAAACATTAGCTATTGCATATGAATTCCGAATTTGTTGGCTGCATGTGTATTGCCTTTTTTATGAAGTTGTTTCCTATCAAATTTATATTTGATGAAGTCCCCAAGAAAGCAGTAAACCTGAACGGAACTTCGTACATCATTCCACGTAAAATAAGAAGCATTATAATCTCTCAAACAATTGTGTACCGTTGCTGGCATAAATTATGATAGTACAAACTGATTTGTAACTAAGGTGATATTTGAATCAGCACTGAACCTAGAAAACAAAAGTCGTCAGGTTGAATTGTATAACAGAAAAATAGTCAAACGTGAATTATAAAGAATTCCAAAAACAAACCTAGTTCCAAACGCAATTCGCCAAGGGTTTCCCTGCATCAAACGGTACACACAATCACTCCTAATATTTTTGTTAATCAATTGTAGGATAAGAAAACATGAAATCCATATATGAAACCAAGTTGAAGACGTCAAATTGGAATCTGAACCAATAACTTGCCTAGAATGTGTATGATAGGGTTTGAGCAGTCGGCGTTGATGAACTACAGCAAGTATGTTATTATTGTTTGAACGATCGAGGTCGGTTTTTATTTTTGCTATATATGTTTATCCATTCCAGATAAAAATTAGAATAGTGCGTGCAATCATGGACAGTTGTTATATTTTAAATTTTAATTGTTTCATACGGATTCTTATTGCAAACGTGGGAAGGATATATTTTATTTTATTTGCATTTCTATTAAGAAGTTTAATATTAAAAAAGATAGAGAATGGGAACACGTGCTCATGTAGACCAAACCTACATTTACATTCTAATATAAGATAATACGAAGTTAATCAACTATGATATTTGCAAATCAATTTAGAGATTTAATAATTTAAAATTATTGCATGTGTATTAGCAACAAAAATAGATACATAGCTATAAAATCGGGGATGAGATCCTCTCTCCCAATACATGTACCAACTAATAAATTTGCTTTACATTTTATATTAAAATAAAAGAAAGAAAATACCATACATATTGGAGACACTAACGTTGAAATTAGAGGGAAAAACTATGTGGGTCCTAATAATGCACATGTTAAATTTATTTTTTCTTTTTATTTTTTTTATCAATTTTTATTAAGGATGATATGAAAATTTTTAATTTAAATTATCTTTATTTTATTTATACAAATGTGTACATCATTGTTTTTTTAACTCGACCAAATTGACTGAATTTTGATCTAACTAAAAAACTTCACATTACTAAATGAATAAAAATATTAACGAAAAATATAAACACAGAGA
>JAPQWV010005195.1:0-21866 GCA_027422505.1 Craterostigma plantagineum | reverse complement strand
TACATTTAGCGTAACAGCCCCCTTCGAAATTAAACACGGTGTCAGCGGCCCAACCGTGTTCATCGTCTCCGTTAATTTGCGATTAACGTCAGCAGACAGCGTTGTCTTTCCTGTACCGCTTAGCCCAAAGAATAGGGCTACATCACCCTGTATTCCTTCGTTTGCAGACAGTGCATGGGCAGTACGTTGTGTTGGTGGGGCAATAGAAAATTCAAGACCGAGAAGATCCCCTTTTTTCATTTCACCCGTGTAGGCGGAACCCGCCTATCAAAATCATTTTTCTTACTGAAATTGATCATCGTGAAATTCTCTTGTCTGGTTCCATCGATTGCGGGGTCGGCTAAAAACTCCGGCACTTGTAATTCACCCATTCTTGTTGATAAGTTTCAAGCTCACTCGTTGATGGTCGCAGGAAAAGATGATGACAGAACAGGTTCGCCCAAGGCGTTGTATTCATGACGGTAACGTTGAGTCGATAATCGAAATCTGCGCCAGCGTAACACTGACGTACCCATACTTCCCGGTCTTGAATAAAGACGTTCATTTTTCGTAAAAGATTGTCAAAGATCTCAGAAGAAACCGGAATATTGACTTCTCCCCAATCACAGTGTTTTCCGACATTTCGTCCCGAACGATAAAGCGGTCTTTAGGAGAACGCCCCGTAAATTTTCCTGTTTGAATACACAGCGCTCCGGTGTCATTGAGTTTACCCTGGCCGCGTTCCAGTGTCTGACGGACGAGGGTATTGCATCTTGATTAAGATAAACCTGTGCAGGGCGTGTAGCTAACCTTTCCATAGCCATAAGAATCATTATTTGGTTTATGGAGCGAAGGTATGGAGAATAAGAATAGAAAATGGGTGAGGGATAGTTTCCGTAAATATTGGATAAAATATATTAATATTTTAATTTTAATATTTTTTCGGAATAATTGTTTGTGTTGGTCCTGGATTTCGATATTATTAAAGGTTGAGATTGTGCTTAAGAAGCTACTAACGCTAGTGGTATGTGAGCGAAACCTCTTTCTGATTAACGTTGAGCGTCACTTCTTTCCCAAAAATAAGACTATAATTATTGTCGATGTGTCCGGCAGGGAAATCAAAGCAGACGGGAAATCATATCCGCGTACTTTATCCATGATAATCTCTTCAACCCGCTGTCCAAACGGCGGATCACTATCTTTTAGGGAGGTAAAGCCGCCTACAATTAATCCTTTGAGATTGGTCAACTTATTTGCTCTTTCAAGGTCCACAGCATACGATCAATATTATAGTGCTGTTCGCCAACATCTTCAATGAAGAGAATTTTACCGTCATATTTACCATCGGATGGAGAAGCCAAGATGCTATGAAGAATGGCTAAATTTCCCCAAACAGATGCCATACCCTTTGCCGGATCGGTTTGGAAAGGTGTGTTGGTGATAGTTGATGTCGATATTATTGCCGAATAAAGCATGCTCCAGGGAGGTGAGTGCAGTTTTTGTACTTTCGGCGAAAGATTTTGGCATTTGTCCGTGTATACTGCAGATCCCCACTTTATGATGCAGATGGCTGTGCAGTACCGTGATGTCGCTGAAGCCTATGATCCACTTCGGATGTTTTTTGAGCTTTCGAAAGTCTAATTGGTCGATAATCCTAACTGTACCATAGCCACCCCGCGCGGCGAAAATAGCTTTAATGTCCGGATCGTCAAGTGCAGCCTGTAAATCCTGTCTGCGTACCTCGTCTGTCCCGGCAAATTGGTGGAATCGGGAAGTGACGCTTTTGCCTACTCCTACGCGGAGCCCCCAACTGCTCAATATCTGGAGAGCAACTTCTATATCGCCTTTGATATAGCTTGCCGACAAACAATAGCAACTTTATCGCCTTTCTAAGAAATTCTGGTGATTTCATATCGCTCCCTTATTATTATACGCGCAATTTGAGTTATCTTTGCCAAAGAAACAAGTTTTCATCTGTTTATTTTCTTTTTGAAGGCTGATGAGGGCTAGTTTTTGTTTTAATCATTGTTTGCAATTTAAATCGTTATACGTTGAGTATCTTATCTAAAATCGTTTTACTATTACATCGGCTTTGCCTTACGCGAATGGTCCTTTACACATCGGGCACCTTGCCGGAGCTTATGTTCCAGCTGATATTTTTGCACGCTTTCTTCGTTTGAACCATAAAGACGTGGTGTTCGTTTGCGGTTCGGATGAGCACGGGGCGGCTATTACCATTAAGGCAAAGAAAGAAGGCGTAACACCGCGGGAGATTATAGATAAATACAATCAACAGATTAAAAAAAGCTTTGAAGAGTTTGGTATTGGTTTCGATATTTATCATCGTACATCGGAACAAGTGCATCATGAGTTGTCTCAGGAGTTTTTTATAAACCTCTATGAGAAGGGAGAATTTATAGAAAAATTTTCTGAACAGTATTATGATGAAGAATATCATCAGTTTTTTGGCTGACCGCTATATCGTAGGTACATGCCCGCACTGCCATAATGAAGGTGCTTATGGCGATCAGTGTGAGAAATGTGGTACATCTTTGAGCCCCACGGATTTGATTAACCCTAAATCGACGTTAAGCGGAAAAAACCCCCGTGTTAAGAGAAACGAAGCACTGGTATCTCCCGCTCGATAAATATCAACCATGGTTGGAAAAATGGCTTATCGAAGGTAAAAGAGTGTGCTTAAACCAAATGTTTTCGGACAATGTCAGTCTTGGCTGAAATCTGGTCTACAGCCTCGTTCCATGACACGTGATCTGGACTGGGGGGTAGACGTTCCTCTTGAAGAAGCAAAAGGTAAAAAGTTATATGTTTGGTTGGATGCGCCAATCGGGTATATTTCGGCCACGAAGCAATGGCGCTTGACCATGGCCAAGATTGGGAAAAGTATTGGAAAAAACAAGTCAATACGGAAGACGATTCCACCTTGATTATTCATTTTATCGGAAAAGATAATATTGTATTTCATTGCATTACATTCCCCGCTATATTACTGCCCATGGTGAATATATTCTGCCGGAGAATGTGCCAGCAAATGAGTTTTTGAACTTAGAAGGAGATAAACTATCTACCTCCCGTAATCACGCGGTATGGTTGCATGAGTATCTTTTAGAATTTCCTGAAAAGCAAGACGAACTACGTTATGTGCTGACGTCTATTTTACCAGAAACATCGGATAGTGAGTTTACATGGAAGGATTTTCAGGCGCGTGTAAATAACGAACTGGTGGCTATTTTAGGTAATTTTGTAAACCGGGTAATGGTTCTTTCTCAAATATTTCGCAGGACAGGTTGTGGTAGGAGAGGCTTTGACAGATGGCGACCAGGGTATACTGGACGAGCTTATAACCTACCCGCAGTTCATTAGCCAAGCGATTGCACAATATCGTTTTCGAGAGGCATTAGGTCATTTCATGAATGTAGCTCGTCTAGGTAATAAATACTTGGCAGATGAAGAACCTTGGAAGATATACAAGGAAAATCCGGAGCGTGTTAAAACCGTGCTGTATGTAGCCTCGCAGATCGTTGCTAACCTCGCTGTAATGGCACAGCCGTTTTTACCGAAATCGGCCAGTAAGTTGTTTACGATGTTGATTTGGAACAACAAGATTGGATGCATGCCGGACAGCAAAATCTTATTCCATCGGGACATGTACTCGGAGATGCACAATTATTGTTTGAGAAGATTACGGATGAACAAGTAGACTTTCAGTTGCAGAAGCTACAGGAAGCTAAAGCTAGCAATGCAGCTATAGCGACAAAAGCGGAGCCAGCGAAGGCGAATATCAGTTACGACGATTTCCTGAAAATGGATATTCGCGTCGGAACGATATTGGAAGCGGAGAAGGTCGCCAAGACGAAGAAATTATTAAAACTTAAAATTGACACGGGCATTGATCAACGCACGGTCGTTTCGGGCATTGCGGAGTTTTTTAGCTCGGAAGATATTGTAGGTAAACAGGTCTCTATTCTTGTGAATTTGGAACCTCGAGTTATTAAAGGAATAACATCCCAAGGGATGATTTGATGGCGAAGATGCGGATGGCCGATTAGACTTTGTGAATCCAACTTCGACGATTAAACCGGGTAGTTCGGTAAGGTAGTTTTTAGGATTTCTAAAAAAGTATGGTGAATATGATAACTCTTAGATAGGAATAAAACATCCTTACTTTAACGTTAGTTTGACCGGAACCATGAGAAGCAAGTGAGCGTTGGCGGGTCTGGTTTTAAAATAAATAGTTATTTTGTAATCTCCAAAAGTCGGTCGCGAAGTAGTAAACTAGCTCCTATGGCGGCGAATTTTTCTCCATGCGTCGACAAAACGATCTTGGTGTCCTTATTAACCATAGATAAGGAATATTTGTTTATTGAGTTTTTGAGTGGGAGGCTTAAATATTCCTCTGATTTTGCAAGAATACCTCCTATGATAATTAATTCGGGGTTGAATATGTTGATAAGCGCAGCCATGCCGCGGCCAAGTTTTTTCGCCAATTTCGTTAATAGCCTCAATAGCGAGCGTATCGTCTTTTTTAGCGGCAAGAATATATCGTTAAGGCGGACATCTTCAATAGAACTGAATTTTTTTGTAAGAATGCTGGTAGCGCCATTTTGGATGGCCTCTATAATCTTCTTGCGTAACGCGTGACCAGAAGCCTCCGTCTCCAAGCAACCTTTTTTTCCACACCGACAGATAATGTCGTTGTCAAAGATGGGGATATGCCCAAACTCACCTGAAAAACCAGATTTCCCGTAATAAAGTTGCTTATTAATCATGATCCCCAAACCTATCCCGTTATCAACGTTAATGAATAACGCGTCCTTTTCATCACTCAGACCTCCATTGGTAAACTCGCCGTACGATAATGCCTTCGTGTCGTTTTCGAGGAAAGTTGTATACCCAATTGTTGTTCGAAAAATTAGATAACGGATCCTCGTAAAAATTAAAATAACTATAGGAATAGCCTGTTCGGTAATTTATCCTTCCAGACAAATTAATGCCAATACCTAGTATCTTTTCTTGTTTAGCAGCAATCTTGGTAACAAAGTCTTTTATTTCTTTACATAGATGTTGAAGGGAGCGTTCATTGTTTTCCCAGTAGAAATGGAATCTCATCTTTGTGAGCGACTAATTTCCTTTTCATGTTAATCATGGCAATAGAAATATAGTCTTCGCTCACCTGCACGCCGATAAAAAAAGCGGAATTTGCTTCTAGTCCATAATTGTTGGGTTTCCTTCCTACGTTTGGATGTTTGTTTGCCGTAATCTTTGACCAGTTTTTCCTCTATTAACTCGTTAATTGATTCATTAATTTTTGGAATACTAACGTTAAATGCTTTGCTCAATTCAGCTATTGTACCTAATTCATGCGCGGCAAAATAAGCTAATATCTTTTCTTTAGCTGGACATTCTTGTACGCCACGCCACTAATATTGGCATTATGTAGATCTTTAAGAAAACTTGAGCTCATGTTGTTAATAAACTTTATTTAATTAACCGATAAAGATAAAAAAACTATTTATATAATATGATGTATGCCCAAACTAATGGTGTGTGACAAGATTATTATTAAAATAATTAAAAATAGATTTGAGTTATCTATTTTTTTTAATAATATTGAACATTCCAAAATATACTAATCAAATTTTTAATGAGAAACTTATCCACTAATAAATCGTGAAACAAGTCGAAAGTAAACATATCCATCCTATATATTGGATACCTACCACGTGGTTCGCTATGGGGCTGCCGTTTGTTGCTCTATCAGGAGCAAGTTCCATTATGTATAAGAATCTCGGCGTATCTGACACGCAGATTGCATTCTGGACGTCAATTATTATGCTCCCCTGGACACTAAAGCCGCTGTGGGGACCTTTTTTGGAGATGTATAAGACAAAGAAGTTTTTTGTTTACATCACCCAGATATTTACCGGCGTACTCTTCGGTTTGGTTGGACTTACCTTACAGCTTGATTATTTTTTTAGCTTTTCGATAGCTGTACTTACTATTATTGCCATTAGCGCGCTACCCATGATACGGCCGCCGACGGTGTATACCTCAATGAGCTCAATGCGAACTACAGGCAAAGTATGTAGGGTGGCAAGGTGCATTTTATAATATAGCCAAAGTCTTTTTCTGGAGGAGCACTGGTATATCTAGCAGGACACTAGAAGAAGAAATAGGCATACGGAATGCGTGGATGATCGTTATGTTTGTCTATGGTATAATTATGGTAATATTAGGCATTTATAATATGCGGGTATTGCCCTCTACGCATGGAATAGCAAGGACGAGTTCATTAAAAGAAGGGTTTGCTACATTAAAAGACGTTATCATAACTTTCTTTCAAAAGAAAAATATGGATATAGCTTGTGTTTTATTGTGCTCTATCGCTTTGCTGAGGGGCAGGCAATTAAGATTATCCCACTATTTTTTAGAGCTTCTCGAGCCGAAGGAGGATTAGAGCTTAGTACTTCCCAATTGGGCTACTTTATGGTGTGTTTGATCAATAGCGTTCGTACTAGGGTCTATCGTAGCGGACATTATGTGTCCAATAAAGGGCTGAACCGGAAAACCTTGCTGATCCTCTGCTCTGCTTTTAATCTGCCTTTTGCAGCTTATGCGTTTCTAGCCATAGCTATGCCGACAAGCCTTTATACAGTAGGAATTGCCGTTGTGACAGAGTACTTTGGATATGGATTTGGTTTCGTGGGACTTATTCTGTTTATGATGCAAAATATAGCCCCTGGTCCCTATAAGATGGCACATTATGCCTTTGGAAGTGGCCTGATGAACTTGGGCTTTATGATCCCCTCCATGATCAGTGGATTGTTTGAGTGACTACCTGGGCTATAAGGAATTTTTTACTTGGGTATTGATTGCAACTATTCCCAGCGTTCATAGTGACTTTGGTTAGTACGCTGAGAAAATAGATGATGAAAAGGAGATAATAGAAGAGTAGAAATATTTTTAATTAATGTTTTGTTTTTTAATAAAAACATTTTGATCTTGTATTTTTAAAAAAAATTAAAAATATCTTGTCTGTTTAAAATATTATTTCTTATTTAGCGTTTCGAAACACCTAATAAACTTGATGAGAAGATATCTTACATAACATTTTTATCGATTTTCTTATGGTCATGGACGATGCAATTATCCGCTCAAACCAAGACAGATGTTGTTATTATCGGTGGCGGGGCGAGTGGTACAATGGCAGCAATTCAGGCGGCTCGTTCGGTGTTCACGTGATCGTCATTGAAGAGACAAGTTGGCTGGGAGGGATGTTGACGTCAGCAGGGGTGTCTGCTATAGACGGAAACCACAGACTGCCATCCGGTCTGTGGGGAGAGTTCCGCCACACTTATATGATTATTATGGCGGGCCGGAAGCCGTTGAAACGGGTTGGGTGAGTAATACGCTTTTTCGAGCCATCTGTAGGCAATCGTATTCTCCAAAAAATGGTTAAAGCACAAAAAAATATTCAGTATTGTTTGAAGCTTCTGGGACAATGCGCGAAAAATAAATGGAGAATGGGTTTGTAGACGTTAAAGCTAAAGCTGGAAAAAAATCCACTATACAAGGAAAGGTGCTTATCGATGCAACGGACTAGGCGATGTCATGGCTTCTTTGAACGTACCTTACTATTTAGGCATGGATAGCAAATCGTTGACAAATGAATCGTTTTGCTTTGGAAGAAGCAAATGACATTGTGCAGGATCTAACCTACGTGATCACATTGAAAGATTTTGGTAAAGGAGCAGACAAAACGATAAAGAAAGCCAAAAAAATTACAGCAAAGAGGAGTTTGCTGTTGTTGCGATGTTTCCGATCCTGCTACTTTAATAAAGACAATAACGATTGTTTCATATGTTAACCTATGGCCGGTTACCCAACATAAATTTATGATCAACTGGCCTAAGAAAGGAATGATATCTACTTGAATATTGTGGAAAAGAACACCAACTGAACGCAGCAATTATTGGAAGAAGCCAAACAGATGACCTTGCGTTTGTGTACTATATCCAAGCTGAACTGGGATTTAAAAATTTAGGGATAGCCTATGATGAATATCCTACCGACGACGGTTTTCCGATGATACCTTATCATCGTGAATCAAGGCGTTTGCAGGCGAAATCGTTATTCTCATTACCACATGTATGACCCCTTTTGATACACCGGAGGCTTATTACCGTACAGGCGTAGTTGTTGGTGACTACACCATTGACCATCATCATTACAAATATGGTAATGCACCGGAGATTGACTTTGTTAAAATCCGCGTACCCTCTTCTTAATGTTCCGATGGGATCATTGATACCAAAAGATTATGAGGGATTGATTGTAGCCGAAAAAAGTATCGGTGTGAGCAACATCGTAAATGGCGCTACCCGTCTGCAGCCCGTTGTTTTAGGTATTGGGCAGGCGTCGGGTGTGATTGCGGCATTAGCGGTAAAAAATGGGATACCACCGTCGCAGGTGTCCATCCGCGAGGCGCAATCGACCTTATTAGACCATACAGCGTATATCATGCCTTATATAGACGTACCTCCAGCAGATCCCCATTTTAAAATTCTGCAAAAAATAGGTGCGACCGGAGTTGTGAAAGGATTCGGTGTTCCGTACAAATGGGCAAACCAAACCTGGTTTTATCCGGAGAGGGAAATCAGTGCGTTTGAACTTTTGGTAGGTTTGCGAAGCTATTTTCCACTGTTGGATGACAATTGGTCGGCTTCGGGGGAAACCTTGACTGTGAAAGGCTATCAGGAGATCGTGAAATCCATAGAGAGGGAGATCACCACGGCTGATTTGAAGACGATATTGTCCAATGGGGGGTATAACGAAGAAATACATACGGATACCAAGTTGAACCGCCGATGGGTTTCGGTTTTATTGGATGCTCATTTACAGCTGTTTGAAAAAGACGTCGATTTTAAAGGAAATATCATTTAATACTATAATAATAATTTAAACCCCAAATTATGAACATTTAAACTTCATAAAATCCTATTTATTTAGGGTAAGTTGTATGCTTTTCATGCTTGCACAGGCGATAGCTGTCCAAGGACAATCGTCCGTAAATGGAACGGTGCTCGACAATCAAAAAGCGCCTCTCATGGGTGTCACGGTGAAGGTGAAAGGAGGAGCACAGGTTGCCAACAGATTAGAAAGGGGCATTCCGACTCAACGCTGAGAAGTATCCTGTTGTGCTGGAATTTAGTTACATCGGATATGAACAACCTCGATATCTGTGTCATCCAATCAGCCGATATCGTAACGATGAACCCCGGTGGATCAGAATTGGATGAAGTCGTGGTTGTGGCATATGGAACGCAGAAAAGAAGGAATATCGTAGGTTCTGTGGCGCAGATAGGAGGTGAGGAACTCACTAAGGCACCTACAATGAATGTAACGAATTCCTTGGCAGGACGTGTACCGGGATTAACCACATTGCAGCCATCCGGACGCCCCGGAGCAGATGATGCTACACTACGTATCAGAGGTATTTCAACGTATGGAAATGCCGCACCTCTGATTATTATTGATGGTGTAGAGCGAGCATCGTTCAGTTATTTGATCCGACGAAATAGAGAGCTTGAGCTTCTTGAAAGACGCAATATCGACAGCTCCTTATGGTGTGCGGGGATCCAATGGAATCATTATGATCACGACAAAAAAAGGACAACAGGGCAAACCTAGATTCTCTTATAGTGCCGGGGTGAATATTGGTCAGAACACACGTTTCCCTAAATTCATGAATGGACCGATTATATGGAATGGTATAATAAAGGAATCGAGGTAGATAATGATTACCTGACCCATACTGGCGCGAGTGCACAGCCTATGTTATATGATCCGGCGTTAATTGAAGCAGTCCGCAACGGTACCAATACGATCCTCTATTTGGTGATACAGACTGGATTGGGATGTTGGTGGGCAGAAATAGTGTGTCTCAAAACCATAGTTTGACTATGAACGGAGGGACGGAGCGCTTGAACTACTTTGGTGCGGTATCCCACATGCATCAAGATGGGGTTGTAGAAAATACGAACTTTAAACGCTATAACGTGCGTTCTAATGTCGAAGCGAAAATCAATGAATATTACCGCAGGGATCAATATTGGACTTCGTCAAGAACAGACGAATACACCGGGTATCGCACCGGATAATACGGCTTATATGATCCGTTTTACCAGGCGGTTCGTATGTTGCCCAATATGCCAATGTATGCTGAGAACGGGTTGCCTGTTAGCTATAATTCTAACGCCGGATGGGTAAACCCTGTAGCGGCTGTACAAAACTCGGGTTACCAAAATGGACTAGAAATGTACTGGAAGGAACAGCAAATATCAATGTTAAGGTACCTGGTATACCTGGCCTGGAGCACGTGTTATAACTTCATTCGATTGGACGGCCGGTCTACAAAGGGATGGTTGACACCCTATGAAACGATGGGTCGGGCACGCGAGCAGGTAACCGGAGATTTTACTCATCTAACCACGTTGCCCGGATCACTAAGAATTCCGTCAGACAAAGTTACCAAATACCCAGCGCAAAACATTCCAACCAGCGATACAATATAACAAGGTGTTCGGAGAGGATCATGCTGTGGGACTTTTGGCTGTATACGACTATTCTCGGCTAGAAGATTTATCTTTTCGGCAGGGGCAAGCAATCTACCCATAGACATTATCCAGGACATTGATTTTGGAAGTGCGGAAGATGACGACCGTATCGCACCGACCGGTAGTACAAATACACCGGAATCTAAAGCAGGCTATGTTTTCCGTGGTACATATGGTTACAAAGACCGTTATTTATTGGAAGTTGCTTCCCGCTGGGACGCGTCGGTTTGGTTTGCACCGCATAACCGCTGGGATATTTTCCCAAGTGTCGGACTGGGGTGGATTGCCAGTGATGAACAGTTTTTTAAAGATAACATCTCGTTTATTGACTTCTTAAAGATCAAGGGATCGTATGGTAAAACAGGTAATGATCAGGTTGGCAGTGCCCGGTTCGCCTATCTATCTACTTTTTCGTTAATGATAAACCCGTCGTTGTAATCGATGGTCAGCCAGTCAAATCGCTTTATACCAATGCGATAGCAAATCCGGATGTAAAATGGGAAACGACGTATACCCGTAGTGTTGGATTTGAATCCATATTCCTGAACGGAAAATTCGGATTGGATTTTGAATGGTATTACAAGCATACAAAAGACATCTTGGGTTCGGTAGGTAATTTATATCCTCCGTCTTTGGGCGGGGTATTTTCCAGCCATAGCAAATATTGGAGAAGCCGATAACCGTGGATTCGATGCACAACTGCGCTATAATGAGCGTTTTGGTGACTTTCAACTACGGTTGACGGGAAACATCAACTGGGCACGCAACCGTTATCTAAAATTGAATGAGGGCGATAATATTCCCTCTTGCAAAGCCTGATAGGAAAGCGATTGGTACAAAAATCGGTTTCGTAGTAGACGGTATGGTAACAGAACTGGGAAGAAGCTGCCGATACACCATCGCCATCGGGCGGGATTGTAGCCCCCGGTTTTTTCAAATACCGTGATCTAAACGGTGACGGCCGTATCACGAGAAATGACGACATGACCTATATCGGCCGGCCAAATATGCCAGAATTAATGTATGGATTAAATATCGATCTGGCGTATAAAGGATTTGATTTCTCTGCCTGTTACAGGGAGCTGGATTGTCCAGTGTTAACTTAGCAGGTACATACGAAGGTTCGAGCGGAACCGAAGGAGTAGACGATAATACACCATTTACCCGTACATTCTATGGTTATGGAAACTCCCCATACTTCTTAGTTGAAAATGCGTGGAGACCAGATAATCCGGATGCGGAATTCCCAAGATTAACGGCCTATAAAGCACAGCTGTCGGCTCATAATGCGCATAAAAACTCGGGATGGGAGCGTAAAGGTGACTATTTAAGGTTGAAATCGGTGCAGATTGGATATACCCTGCCGCAAAGATGGATTTCGGGCGCTAAATTACAGCAGGTTCGTCTTTACGCAACTGGATCGAACTTGATGACGTTTGATTATCTGAAATATTTGGATCCTGAAATGCCAAACGTAAACAACGGATTCTATCCCCAGCAGCGAATTTATGCTTTTGGTGTGAATGTTACCTTTTAAGGATCTTTTAAAATTATGAGAACAATGAAAAAGATAAAAGAAATAAAAAGATGGATCGCTGGAGCTGTGATGGTGTCGACCATCGTCGCATTCCAGGGATGTAAAATCGATATACCTTTACAAGATCGATATACAGAAGAAGCCGTGTGGAATGATCCTAAGTCAGCAGAACTGTATGTCAGCGGACTATATGCGGAATTTAAAAAATTTCAATTTGGTTTGTTTCCTAATCTAGTTACGATAATGCAACAGACGCATTGTCGGATATTATGAAATATACGTCTACAACAGCAGGGAATGGTACGGTGAACATCCTGGTATCAAATGCCAACCAATTCAGTGCAGGAAGTGTAGGGCTTAATTATTGGGGACCAGGATACGAGCGAATCCGTCGGGTGAATGAATTTTTACATGGGTTGGCAACGAAGTCAACACTGGACGATGAGCAAAAACTGAAATATGAAGCTGAGGCTCGCTTCATAAGAGGATACGTTTATTTTTGGTTATTGCGGATCCATGGAAGTGTTATCCTCTATGAAGATTTAGAACAATACGCTACGAAGGACCATCCGCGCTCGAGTGAAGATGATTGCTGGAATTATATTGCGCAAGATTTTTACCTTCGCCGCCGAACACTTGGATAAGACGAACTTAGACGGGAGAGCGACAAAGGAGCTGCGTACGGTATGCTTGCCCGTACGTGGATTTACGCGGCATCTATAGCCGAAAACGATCGGAAGCATTTAATGCTGATCCATTGACAGGGATTCCGCGAGAAAAGCAACTGCGTATTACGCAATGCGATGAGTGCTGCTAATGAAGTTGTGACGCTAGCGAATGAAGGATTGTATGATCTGGATGCGAATTTTGCTTCTATTTTTACAAATAAAAATACAAAAGGCAATTTTTAGAGTGGACTTTTTCAGCACCGTTGATGCGACATCAATATGATTTAGGGTTTGCGCCTCCGGGAGATTCGCCAGGTAACACATTGGTATATGGCTTCCTACTGCGGAGCTGGTCGATGAATTGAAATGGCAGATGGAACAAGATTCTCTTGGTCTAATTCGGTACACAGTGCCGAACCGTATGAAAACAGAGAACCTAGATTTTACGCGACGGTGCTGTATCATGGAGCTAACTGGAAAGGAAGAACTTTAAACCTTGCTGAATCAAACTCCGAGGGGTTCATACCATACGGCTCTATGGGTGATCCGAAACGGACAGTTACCGATATTACGCTAAAAAGATGCTCGATCCACAAAATACTGACTTCGTTGTCAATGGAAGTACGCAGAGTTGGATTGAATTACGGTATGCGGAAGTGTTGTTGATTTTAGCAGAAGCACAGCGGAGCTAATCAGTTAACAGACCCGTTTCGACCATCAATAACTGCGTGGTGTGCGGGGGTTGCCTAACGCTTATGCGAATACGAAATCCGCTTGTAATGGCATTGATAGAACATGAGCGTATGGTTGAACTAGCTTTCGAAGGGCACACCGTTTCTGGGATCTAGAAGGTGGCGGAAAGCACATACCGTACTAAACGGTGTTCAATTTACAGGGGATAAATCACGGGATTTAATTACGAAGTGGTACCTGCCGACAATACGGACCGTAGCTTTACCGGCGCATTGTATTATCTGCCTATTCCCGAAATGGAGGTGCAACGAATAATGCATTGGATCAAATAAAGGGATGGTAATATCTTAATCGAATAAAATGAAAAGGTTTTATAAAACTTACATAGTGTTTTTGCTTTTTTTGGGAACGCTATGCACAATCTCTTAGTCAGAAGTTGAATATGAGATCGATATGAATTGAATGAAATCAGTGATATATATGCAACATATGAAGGAGAGGGTAGGACTCGCTGTTTGAAGCTAGGGTCGTAGAGGATAAAATTTATCTGGACATAGACTATTATCACCCGATAGATTCGGATAATGAGGTAGACCTGTCTAAGATTTTAATCCGCGCGACAGTACCATCGGACGCACTTGTTTCGCCGTCGCTAAGTGATTTTTGGGATTTGACTTCTCCGAAGGAACTGACAGTGACATCAGGAACCGGCGAAAAAAGACGTATACTGTTATCGCAAACAAACAAGGAAATACAGACGTCTCGAATGCTATCCTACGCTTTAATGATGAAGGAGGCAATCCACAGGAAGTCCAAGCGATTATAATTGGTGATAAAATTAATTTCTCTTTGGTCCCGGGGACGATTTGAATAATGCCTACACTGTCTTATGTAATCAATAGACATGCTTCTGCTTTCTCTTTCCTAACGAAGCCAATATTAATTTGGCAGCCCACAGCCGTTTGTTGTAAAAGCTCCGGGAAATGCACAACGTGATTATACCATCCAAGTCATTGAGGCTGTCAAATTGGCCAAAGGCATCCGTCCGGGCAGTGCTAAAGTTATGTTTGCTAAAAGGTTAAAAAATGATTTGGAATAACTGTTGATGATGTCACGGGAGGTATTGCTGCTACGGGGCAATATTTGTATTGATACGAGAAATCAAAATAGTATATATATCGATGCGTTTTCCCGGTGCGAAAGTGGGGGAAATTGATTTGGGATCTATTCGAGGAGGCCTTCGAATTTCTATACGACCGCCGATGATGCAGAAATATCTTCGTGTGTAATCTCGTTCCGAATGATGGGAATACATTCAATATATGGAAATATCTTCAGTGACAGGAACGCCTCAACATTTATCCAGTGAACTCTGGAAGTACATCGTTTGGTCGGAAATTCTCCATTATCGGGGATGTCAATACCAATGCTATCATTACAGTTCCTGTCGTCGGTGTTTTGTCAAGCAGTTTTTGCGCGATGGCAGGTGGTGAATGGAACCTCGTATCCCAAACCCCAGAAATGGTGACGATTTCAGGATATTCCTGGAGTAATAATAATATCGACGTCATTTATACTTCGCCGACGGACGCAAGTAGCGATTACTATGCGATCGGATATTCTAACAATCGACTTGCCCGTGTCATGGTTCTACGAATAGCATCATGGCGCAGCTGGACCAATTAGAACGCACCTTTATCGCTAATTCAGTAGATTATATTGAATTTAACAATGCCAAATTGGTTGCCTACAACCATGTGAACGGTTTTGAGTGGGGTCGGCTGACCAGGTGTTCTTAATTGATACGGAAGGAGGTTTTCTCCGGGAACCGTCGGCCATACCACCCCGGGACTTATTTGGTCACCGGATAAAGGGAATACGGAGCGAATGCGGCGCTCAGCGCAAAAATGGAAATGGTACGGGAGACGTCGCTATGACTGTATATCGGAGAATGGCTACTAACCTATATCTATATTTTATGTTTACTAACGGGTACGTGGTCGGAGTACAGTTTGATTGTGTGGATGTAGAGTAATAAAAACGAACATTAATTTTGGATCAGGCAATACGGGATTTCTCGTATTGCCTTCTAAAAATAGCGTATGAATTATAAAATAATTGTCTTGGCAATCGTATTCTTTGCGTTGTACGCATGCAAGAAAGACACTGGGTCTACCCGGATCCAAAAGATCCTGATATCGAAATCCAGACGAAGAAGAAAATAAGGAAGTATTGGTTTGGGTGGATGCAAACTCAAATGTGTTTGGAACTTATGGGAAATTTAGTCAAAAGAGGGGATCGTCGAAATTCTGGATATATTGGAAGATGTTGGTGTGACAGGTCTCGTTGTAGATGTTAAGGGAAGTTCGGGCTATACGATGTATCCGAGTGATTATACGGGGGAAATGACAGAAAGAGATGGCAAGACGCGATTGAGCGACTATGTCCCATTCCTGATTTCCGAGGCGAAGAAAAGAAAATTCAAGGTGTATTTGTCTATGGTGACTTTTGTGGACGGTGACCGTAGAGGTTTTGGTTACGTGTTTGACAATCCTGCCTATAGAGATAATATGAATCTATTGTCGTCAAGAATACTGCTGGAACGCTAGGGCCAATTTCAGAAACTGGAAAAAATATCTTGTAAATCCAGGAGCATCCGTAGTACAGGAAAAAGCACTTAATATTATCAAAGAGATTGTAGGTAAGTTTGATTTAGATGGATGATTTTAGACTATGGACGGTATACGGATATAACGGCTGACTTTTCTGATTTAAGTAAGCAGCAGTTTATTTCTTTTTTGGAATCTAAATATAATGATACACAGGCAAAAATATGAATTTTCCAGCTGATATTGTTTACTTCATGGCGGGAAAGTTCGGGACAGCTTTTGCCTGCAACGACAGGCAAATATTATAAGCAGTGGTTGATTTATCGTGCACAGGTCATTAAAGATTTATGGCGAAAGCCCGGGCTGCTGTAAAATCAGTAAAGCCTAATGTGGATTTGGGGTTTATGTTGGTGCTTGGTATACGACTATTATCAAGTCGGGGTTAACTGGGCAAGCAAAGACTATGATCCTTTTCAAGATTTTGAAGTTCGTTTTGACTGGCATCACCTGTTATGTGTGCAACAGGTTATGCAGAAGAGTTAGATATACTCATGACAGGCAATTATTTTACCCAGATCATGTTGGCTGATAATCCAGCAACTGCCGGCATGAAATATCATTGGTGGAGTATAGAAGGCTCTTTAAACGGAGCTAGTTATATTACAAAAGACAAGTACCCCTATATGGGAGTATTGATGTTGGGAATATTGCTTACGCCATAAGGAGAGATAACAAAGGCTATCCGCTATATCCTATCTAAAACGAAAGGAAGATGATGTTATTCGATGTCGTACATATGTATGCACCTCAATATAACCAACTGAAAGAGCCTCTTTTGATGCAATAAAAAGCAGGTATTGGAGATTAATTTATTTTTTATAAAACATGAAGCGTTTATTTAATTTTTTTCTTGCTGTTACATTGTTCTTTTTTTCCTGTAATAGTGCTGATAATGCGTCAAAAGAGAATATAGACTATTTTGTTCATCGCAATATTCTCTGGTTCGATGCACGGCAAATTTTGATCGTTTTTGCGAGAAGGACTCCATTTTATTTTATCTTCAAAAATCTAAAGAAGTAGGCGTAACAGATATTGTAGTTGATGTAAAACCTATTACAGGGGAGGTCCTTTACCCAAGTAAGATAGCTCCGGTGATGACTTCTTGGGGTGAAAGCAAAACGGTTAAAGATACCACTTGGGATATGCTGAGCTATTTTATAGAGGAAGGGCATAAACTTGATTTGAAGGTACACGCTTCGACGAATGTATTTGTTGCAGGACACAATTATTTTGACAGAGGTGTGGTATATGATGATACATCAAAAGCCAAGTGGCAGACGTTATCTTACCTGCCGGAAGGTATGAAGTTGATCTCCGAGCAAAAAAACAAATATTCGACGATGTTGAATCCGGCGTTGCCCCAAGTACAGGAATACGAACTATCTATTTAAAAGAACTTGTCGCTATGTACCCCCAATTGGATGGTAAATTCTGGATCGCGTGCGCTTTGATAATTTGAATGCCGATTTTCCGAACAAAGTAAGCGGCTATTCGAGCAGCATAGAGGAGAAGCCGTTAAAAATTTCCCCCTGATATTTATACGTTTGCGGGAACGGAAAGAAAAAAATGGACCGCTCTTTAAAGAATGGTTAGCGTGGAGAGCTAAGGTGATTCACGATTTTATCTATAAAGCCAGAGAAGAATTAAAAGCTATCCATCACGGATATTGTTTTCGGAGATTATACGGGTCTTGGTATCCACTTTATTTTGATGTTGGTGTAAATTTCGCAAGCAAAGAATATGATCCTAGCGAAGAATTTGATTGGGCTACTACTGCGTATAAAGAATACGGCTATGCCGAAGCTTTGGATTGTTCACCACGGGCAATTATTATTTTGAGGTCAGAGGAATCCGAATTGCTTGCACAGACCGATACGACGAAAAAGACGCTAGAGTCGGGATTAATTGTGAAGAAAGAAGATTGGTATACGGTAGAGGGATCAGCAGAGCTGGTCAATAAAGTCACCATGGGGAAAACCCCTGTATATGCAGGCCTATACGTGGAACAATACAAGGGCATCCAGATCAATTTGTAAAAGCATTGAAAATGTGCCGTCAGAAATCACATGGATCCATGATATTTGATATTGTTCACATTATTAATTATGGTTGGTGGGATCAGGTAAAGAAGGTTTGAGCATTAATTATTATAAAGGAAAGCGAATAATATCATTATTATTGTTGTTATGTATGTGTACATGGGTTTGCTGCACAAAGTAAAATGGAGTCTATTTCTGCAACCTTAATCGGGTGCTAAGCAGGGGGATGTGGTGATTTTAGATGACTTTTTAACGATGGACTTTCCAAGATTGCTTATGATAAAGCGATTATACCAGGACCACAGTTTATGATATCCGACGATCCGGAGTACATTCGTATTCCCGAAGCAATTGTTATGCAGAGCAGGCTGATGCTGGTGCGGTGCGATTATATGTATATAATGTTAATGGAGTAAAAGAACCTCAAAAATGCCGAGAAAGATATCGGCGGTAATAAAAAAGCTGGGAAACGAAGATATGCATTTGAGAATGCCTTCGGTATTCTTCACAAAAACCTAGCATGAATTAATTTCCAAATTGGAAAACAAGGATTATACGACTATTTTTCGTCACGTGAAACGAATAATGTACGGGCCATCAAACCAGGGGAGTGATCGCGATAGATGAGCGGCTGGAAAAAACAGGTGGTGCTGTACGATGAGTTGGTGCATGGTTTCTATGAGTTTGTCATAGGATCAGCCCGCATTGATCAGTGTACTCCAGACATCCCCTGATAAGAAGGACCCAAGCTTTCCATGAAATTGACACCATTATACCTTTTAGCCATGTTAATGCCGGTAGAGGGATATTTCCGGTATCTAATTACAAAATTAAAGGGCGAGATACCATTGATACCAATAATGGTGTGTCGCAGGCTCATTCTGGCCCGACGGAAATGATGATGCATGGATTACAGGAACTATCGGAGAGAAAAAGGAATTTGCGAGAAACGTCGGGAATTACGGCGTGTTATACCATACGAACATCAAGTGGAAAAGTACGGGGGTAAAGGTCTGGCATTATTACTTGGAACTGTAGGTCGGAAGACAACACATGGTGTGTGGCGGATGGGACTGACGATGGAAATGTTTGATGAAAATATGAAGAAAGTGTGATCCAATATCCATCCGATCATTGGTGACAAAGCAGCTCCAGAAGCGATCTTATAGGGGTTTATAAACCAGATCCGTCGAAAGATATTCAAGAAATTAATTTTACATATTCGCCTCCAGGGGCGTCTTGCTTGCCCAACACCTTTGATATTGGTTCCGATAGACTTATAGGACCAAATAGAAACTTCGATGATCAAAAGAAACTATAGCATAGACTTATTGCGTGGATTAGCAATCATTGGGATGGTCTTGGGCCGCTGTGATTCCCTGGACTTCGGAATTTCCAGCGTGGATGTACCATGCACAGGTAGGCCCTCCGAATTTCCAGTTTAATCCCAACCACCCGGTATTACTTGGGTCGATCTGGTCTTTCCATTTTTTCTATTTGCTATGGGGGCTGCATTCCCATTAGCATTGCGAAATAAACTGGTCAATAAGCAATATGATGAGATTCTTTTTGGGCTGTTAAGACGAGGTTTTTTGCTGGTGTTTTTTGCAATAACGTTGCCTACCTTACTCCGGAAATCTAACAGGACCAATTTGGTTGAATTACGCAACTTCTTTGCTCACATTTTTTCTCTTTCTTTCTTGTATTCTTACGTTTTGAAGGAGGAAAACTTAGAAGATACGGCTTACAACTGTCGGGTTTTCTCGTGATAGGACTGTTGATCTGGTATCATAGCGAAATACTCGCCAACACATTTGACAAATCAAAGAGTAATATCATCATTCTGGTATTAGGCAATATGCGGTATTTGGCGCCTTTTTTTGGTGTGTTGCTGACGTCCCGAAAATTTTCTGTTACGGGTAGCTGTGCTTATTGCTTTTATGGGCATTTGGTTTACAAAAGATATACAAGGAGGTTGGACACAAATTCTTTGGAATTTTCACCCGGATATTAGTGGTTTTACAATTTTTCATTTTTAAAATACCTCTGTATCGTATTACCCGGTTCGATATTAGGGGATTTATTGGTTAGGAATAAAGAAATTGCCAATAGTCTGTATACCGATATCGAACGAAAACAAGCAAGTCGCTTAGCAGTGCTCGGCTTAAGTTTTGTAATTTTTCATGTAGCGACGTTATACATGCGTTTGCTGCACGTCAATCTATTGGGACATGCTGTCTTTGGCGGGCTAATTTTTCCTGTTTTTTAAGAAAAAATAATGATGGACAGTTCACTTTTTACAAAACGTTGGTTAGCTGGGGTTTTTGTTTTAGCTTCTTTGGCATTGTTCTTTGAACCGTTGATGGAGGGATTAGAAAGATCCGTCTTCTTTTAGTTATTGGTTTCTTACGAGCGGATTAGCTTTCGTTTTTTATATTGTCTGTGATTATTTGACCAAGCGTTTTCCAAAAAATCTTGTGGTTCCTCTATCGTAAAAAATGACAAAATCCCATGACGCCTACTGTGTTTCTACTTTTTGTATTATCCTGTTTTGGGGCTTGCCTATATATTGCCGGTTTTTGATCGGTTATCAACAATGAGTCCGTATTTGGGCTTGATAAGGACGGTAGTTTATCTGCTGCTAATGGTAATGATAACAAATTATGCTACGACGAAGAAATGGTTCTGGCGTTCATAAATTAATTTAAGTAACATGGAAAAGAGATTATTGGGTTTACTCATTATTACACTGTTTTTCACGAGGTTAAGCCCAAATCGTATCGCGGATCGACAGTAATTATATTTTCTCGGGATATACCGAACAGCTGGCGCAGTTCCGAAAGATGCCCGTTCTTCCCAACGCCATAATATTCATAGGCAATAGCTTGACAGACGCAGGTCGTTGGAATGATATTTTGCCTGAACTCCCGGTTCTAAATAGAGGGATCAGCGGAGATTTTCTTACGTGTGTATTGGCTCGGTTGGATGAAATAACGAGACATCAGCCCAAGAAAGTATTTCTGATGATTGGGGTAAATGATCTCAAACGTGGTGTGCAACAGCGAATATTATAGAAAATTACACCAGAATGTGCGTAAGATTAAGCAAGATTGTCCCAAAACACAGATTTATCTTAATAGCATATTGCCGATTAATCCGGACAAGTTATTGGAAGCATTTCAGGCTGTTAAGAACAATGATATCCGGATATTGAATGAAGGTTTGCAGCAGATTAGTAAAACGGAGAAAAGATGTCCGCTTTTATCAATTTACACGAGATACTGGCGGACAATTGGCAACCTACGCTCCGACGTTACGCCAGACGGTATCCATCTGGAGGTGTCCGTATATTTGATATGATTAATTATTTGAAAACAGTAAAAGCATTGTAACGATGAAAAAAACAGATGATATTGTTAGCGATGTTAGCAACTGTACAGCTTTATGCGCAAGATAAATCTCAAGATAGTACGTATAGCAACTGGTATTATGAAGGTCGGGAAAAGTTGTATCAGGCATTGAAGGGTAAGAAGTATGATGTTATATTTTTTGGCAATAGTATTACAGAGAGAGGGCCTTGGCAGGAGTTGGTTGGTCGTCGGTATAAGGTTGGTACCGGGGAATAGGAGGTGATAATACATTTGGGA
>JAPQWV010005194.1:0-21883 GCA_027422505.1 Craterostigma plantagineum | reverse complement strand
GGGAGCTTTTGGCGGCACACACACACAATTGTATTTTGTGAAGACACGATTTCGATAATTTGTAGAACGAATTACGAATATTCTTTTGACATGTATATAAGACTTCCGCATGCACTGTCAAAAATGAAAAAATTTTATTTCGCATTTTTACGTACTCGCACGATAACAAAGCATTAACACTTAGATTTAGAACGGAATACGAGGGCGGGACGACGGGTCCTGACAATTATTGGGTCCCTGGTTTATCTCATAGTGAGCCGATCAGATATTCTGTTCTCCACATGCATGTGCGCAATTTCAAGCTAATCCAAAAGAATCGCATCTACACGCTGTCAAAGGATTTTGAAGTATCTGAAAGACACCCCAGACCTTGGACTTTGGTACCCTAAGAACTCAGGTATGAAACTAATGGGTATTTGATGCAGATTGGACAGGAAAAGCACCTCAGACAAACACTTTAGTTCCATGGAGCAAACATGTATGTTGGGCCTCTCAGAAACAAAATTGTGTGTCAACTTCTACGCAGAAGCAGAATGTGAGCTGTTGCAAGTTGTTGCTCACATGGATAAAAACGCATCTACAAGATTACGGGTTTGCTTGTATTGTGATTTCAAAAGTGCCACAGCAATTACGTAAAATCCTGTTCACCATTCACGCACTAATCACATAGACGTAAGATATCATTTCATCAAGGACCAAGTTGAAAGAGGCATAATTGAAACGTACTTCGTCACTACAGAGATTCAATAGCTGACTTGTTTACAAAAGCATTGGATGAGAAAACGATTCCAATACTTAGTTGCAAACTTGGGGATAATCTCAATATCTAATTTCGATTATGGTTCCCTATGTTCATTACTTGTCTATCTGCTCTGCGTTTAAAATTTTCGTTATGTAGCGCGTTTTGTTAGTTAACTTTTCTGCTCTTTGTTTTAGTTTATTTTACAAATAAATTTTTCGTTGTTTGAATAAGTCGATGTAGAGCCAATGCTGATGGCACTACATTGAGGGGGAGAAATGTATATCTATACATCGAGGGGAATAGGGATTTATCAAATTTTAAGATTCTCGCTAGGGCCTTCTCTAGGGTGAGTTTTACTCCAATAATGAAATATTGAGGGGGAGTAATTCTGCTATTTTTCAACATTTCATAAACCTTTCCAAATGTGGAAACACTCTCAAAACATGTAAAACAACTAAAGCTAGTAAAACACTCTCAAAAATACGTAAAACACTCTCAAAAACTAGTATGCCTTGTAAGGACACGATACAGAATAGCTAGTAACGAAACGAATAAGCACAAAAGAACCGAAAGCTCAAACGCCAGCCTATCCAAATTGCGTTCAAACTTAAGCCGTAACGCCGCATGTTCTTCAGTGTCATTCTCTTGGTCTTGCTGCTGCAACGAGTTCATCTATGTGAGCGAGAAAGCTCAGAATGATATGACAAGACGAGTAAGTTGTAGAGTTATAGTATTGTGGTGAAGTTCGAGTCTTTTCTACTATAGGCATGAATTGAACAATTACATCATTATTGTCCCAACAAACATAATCAATAATATAGACGAATTTTGACTTGAGGGTTCAGCGCCGCGGAAGAAAGCGATGCTTTCGTCGTCGGTTATCAAGATATTGCCTTATGAAATTGATTTTGAGAAACTCGTCGAGTTGATTTTTTCTGTTGTTTGACCGCGTCAAACTGGTGTTACGAGGCTAAGTGTTGAATTTTGTGTTACAGATTAATAGAAAAATTTCGCATTTGTCAGGTTAGAGGTGTTTCGCGAACTCATTGGTACTTCTTTCAATTTCTAAGTTCGCGACTTCAACTGAAACTCCTTTAATTTGACACGTCAAACTCATACCTAAGTTAGCGAATCAAATTTCAACTTTCACAATTATTGACTCGCGAATTCCACCTCACGGACTCAACTTTATTCTAATTCGCGAACTCGTCAAATTTTCAATGTTTTGTTGCGAATCAGCATTTCAATTTTCAAGCCTCCAGTTCGCGAACTCAAGTACATGAGCCTTTGGACTTCTCATCACGAATTCATTAGATCACTTTGCGGCCCAATCTACAGGCCCACGAAGTCCGTAGCTTTATCTACTTCAATTCACGAAGTCAGCCTTACCCACTTAGCGAATCCATCGAATTTGACTTGTCAAAATCGTCAAAGCCTAGTTCCCGAACTCCACACTTCATTTTAAACCTCTAATTCACAAACTCAACTTCATGAAGTCGGTTCAAAAGATCATCTAGCGAATTGGCTTGTGGGCCTTCTTCTCAGTCGTCTCGCAGCCCAAACTTTAACTTTAATTTCAACCTTTTGGCCCGCGAAGCTCATTCGACTTAACCTCAATTCGCAAACTTCCCACTTCTTATTTCACAAAACTCTCAAATTATCAAATTCTCTCCTTCGCGAAATCTGCCGAACTCGTCAATCTTCTCAAAATTTTTCTCTTATCGATTCGCTGTGTTTTTCCGCTCAAAATCATCCTCACACACACACAAACCTATTTGTGGGAAGGAACAACTCGTTTTACTCTTATGTTTTTGATTATATTTGCAGGGTTGATTCTTTGAAGAACAGGGTTTTCGTGGTTGATTTCTGGAGAAATTTGTCTTATTTTGTTAAATGAGTGTTCGACTTTGAGGATTTTACTGAAAAAAGGGTCGTCTTTTCAAAAATAAAACTTTATAGTCTCAGTTTTATGTCCAAAAGGCATTTCGCAGAAAGAAATTAGGGTTTGAAATTTTTCTGAAATGGAAATTTGATCTTTCCAGTTATACTTTGTGAATAAAAATGTGTTTCGCGAATCCAATTGTTCGTGCCTTCGTCAAATTCAAAAAGTATCCATTTTAAATAAATTTTTATTAGTTCGCGAATTTCGTTCGTGATTTCACCCATTGATCTTTGACCCCTCAGCTTCACGAATTCGGATTCGCGATTCGCAACTCGCGAACTGATAAAGTTTCACGCGTATATGTTGACTTAAGTCAGTTTGCAAACTCTAATTCTCCTAGACCCGCGAACCTCAGAGGTCGCGATATGCAATTCACGAAGTCTCAACCTTTTTTTCTTTCTCTACAATTCCGCGAAGCCTTTTAGAACTAACCCGCGAACCTCACTTAGCAAAATTTAAACGATTTCTTCAAAAAGCACTTTGGCCGAACTGTACTGGGCTGAATTCTTTCTCACAAAACAGATTTTATTTAGCCCACATATTCACATCACTAAGTCTTTATTTGTTATGATGTATCCTAATCTCGTTCTTTCTTTCGTATTGCAGTTTACACAGACATTCCCAGTGTTGACAAACCAAAAAAAAAAAGAAGAGAAGAGGGCAAAACAAAAGAAAATAAAAAAAGAAACAGAGGCTCAAAAGGAAAGAAAAACCCAAAACAAAACAAAAAAGAAGAAAAATGACTATGGTGGCAGACCTTGTATACCCAACCTCAAAATGGATCTCAACCAAGGATAGTAACTTCCAACTTGACCTGAACACCTTCAAGCGCCAGGACGAGATCTCCTATCCATTTTGAGGAACCATCACTTCGGGTATGCTTTCTCGGCATCAATCCAAGTCCCCACAATCTATCTACAACAATTCTGGGGGACGGTGAAAACCAAAATGCTGCCGACAACAGCTTATATTTCGAGGCCCATATTGCAAATGAGACAGTCCAAACCACTAGGGAACTTACTCGACAATATCTTCGGCTGTCAAGTCAACCTGAATGCGAACTTGAGGCATCCGAGGATGAACTTATTGAGGACATGGTGAAGATGGGATACTTCACTCAAGTCAAACACGTCTTCCATAATGAGCAGTCCATGATTCCGCATCCATGGCGGACACTCTCTGCATTCGTCAACAAGTGCTTCTCACCGAAGCACTCAGGCTAAGACCGATGCGACATTACAATTCTTCGCATCTTCCACAGGATTGCATTCAGAAAAAATTATGACTATCAAACTAGTCACATTGGACATGGACGATCAACTTCACAGCGGTGGAAGAGACGAAGGCTCAAACTTTCCCACCACTGCATGGAGACAAAGCCGGAATACCATGACGCCAAGAAGAAAAAAACTTTACCCCACCCAAAGTACGATATCTTTAGAAGGGGAAGGCAGAAGAAAGGTATGCGCGAGAAGCCATGCCAATTCGACGAGATTTGTTAGCCTGGCCAGCTCATACGACGTCGTCCTACTACCAGCGCTACAATGTCTTCACCCCATGACTAGGAAAACCCACCTGAGTCTCACATGGGTTAGAGAGAGAGAGAGAGAGAGAGAGAGAGAGAGAGGACCTGAGAGAACCCTCTGACTCACGGATAGCAAAACACAAACACCAACCATACCCCCAACTCTCTATTCCTGAACCATCACAGCCATCTGCGGACAACGAAGCAGATGACGAATATCGCGAGGCGTTGATACGACGCGGGCAATGACAACAAGCCGAGCGGATCGAACAATTGCAAATAGTCATCCCAGAGGTAAACAACAATCGAAGCCTCACAGTCAGAAACCCGGGTCATGCCGAATCTGACTCAACAGCGCACACACTGCCGAACTCGACCATTCACTTGTCTCCAAACAGACAAGTGTCTCAAAATACTCAGAACCCCTCCCAAACCAAGTCTCAGCCTGTCGTACAGGCCACAACGTTTATAGAAGCTCCAACGATTGAGCCCTTCAAGGATTGGATGGAAGTCTCACGGATGATGATGACCTCATCAACTCATCGTCCGGGAGCCACTGACCTAGTCTTGTACGTGTGCTAATGGAAGTGGCCCCGGTGAAAGCTCCACGCAAGCCCGTCTCCGGACAAGGTCGTAACAACCTGAGCACCATCTTGACAAGATGCGTCACAAGGAGAGGTCGGAAGATCCAAGGAAACTGACGTCCTACTGACTTGCCTTAATCGAAGAGCAGTAGGAGGTGAATCTGGATGATTCTGGAAGAGTAATTAAAGTACTGGGACTGTAAATGGATTCTAAACCTTGGCATTACATCTATCTTAAGGATAGGATGTTCTAGAGAAAGTGTTTCCATCAGTCCATGTCCGACCTCTAGGGAAGTCAGCAAGCCAACGTTCTATGCTTTCTCTTTATGCTTTCTAGATCAAATCATAGAATATAGAGGGGCTATGGAGAGGCGCACAATTGTGCTTCCTCACTAAGAAAAGGTATCTATCTGACTGGCTCTAGGAACTACTTTCCAAATTGAAAAGAAAGAATGGAAACTAGCTCGTGACTTCAATTGACGAGGGCCGCCCTGACTCAGCCAGGGTGTTAACGACAGACCCTAGTGGCGCTGGAGCTACTACTTCAAGTGTAACGATGGTCTACCTGGAGAACCGACTGCTGGAGTTCCTTGAACACGTAACCATACTCGTATCCAAGGACACATGGAAGCAGCAGTTCGTGTGGCGCCCCGCCATTCACCACTACTTTCTTAACTAGTCTACGTGACTAATGTCGTAGAAAAGAAATAAACGGTACGAATTTCGTATAAATTTTTCCTTTATATAAAGGAACCGTAAACGGCTCCTACAAAATTATCATGGGTCCTAATTACATAGGAAAGCGCGCATGCGGGTCAAAAGAATCTCTCTACTGGACCCCCACGAGGTCGCATCCATGCACACACTTCCATCTCAAAAAGCCCCCGAAAGCTTCAAAAGTTGGCCCTGCCGTGAAAATGATCACGTACCGTGATCGCGGGGTCCTACAACACATAAAACGTAGAATGAGCTTATAAAGCTCAGTAAGTGAAAACCATGCATGCAATGCACGTGACCTAAATAGTGAAGGCATTCGCGCCAATGCTATCTGCTACTCACATCCTTCTTGACTTTTCATAACATATTTGGGCCCCTCGGCTTTCAATCTTACTATGCACCATATAGAGCTCAAACCCAGGGTATAATAAGTGGCAGACACACACACTGGGAGGCTAAACCCGAGTACGCAATCTGTGCTTAACCCTATGTGTCTTTCAATTCCAATGTGGTCCACACTGAGAGGCTAATAGTGCCTTTCAATCCCAATGCAGTCCCATTGAGAGGCTAACCCGGGCACACAAATTTCGTTTAACCCTAAGGCGCCTTTCCATCCCAATGCGGTCTGACACGCGGCGCTTCTCACTGGTAGCTTACTACGAGGTCGCCAACACTCAAGGTTCCCTCGGTGCCGCTCATTCCCTCGAGTCGCATCCTCCAGGTTGCATCTCCCTCTACGGGGTATCCACCTGCCTCTCGTGAATCAGGCATTAATATTTGGCCTCGTGAATCGCCATGGTGTACTTTCCTGCCTCTCATGAATCAGGCAATTATTATTTGGCCTCCTGAATCGCCATGGTAGCATAGAAGAACCGTGACTCATCATTGAGTCGACACAAATGCCTCTATCGACAAATAACATCGCTCTCACGCGATCTTATACTCATGCACGCTTTCTTTCCTGACTCTTATACTAGTCGTGCGTGCATATGCTCATGTCATGAATATGCGTATCAGGTCATCGTATAAAGTAATTAATTCACGTAAGAACTCACATAAAATCATATAAGCACATAGACACGTCACATAAAATCATAAAAGCATATAACGCATAATTTCCTGCACATAAAAATTATGTGTTGTAGTTGAGATTTCCACTTACCTGGTATCCTTAGCTTATCGTACGGTTAGTCGCTAACCTTCAAACCCTACTTCCAAGCTCAATTTGATTGTTACGGTTTGGATTCTCTTCTTTATTCTAGGGTTTTCAGGAGCTTCTTGGGAATTGCTTCGTTCTCCTCTACTTCTTCCTTTTGTCACTGTTCGGATGCTAAGGGATTATAAGAGCTTTCCTTCTTATCTTATGCTAGTCTTTGCGTGTAGCATAGTATAAATGACCTCAATGCTTTAGCTTAGTACTTATCTTGTTTTATATTATTATTATTTTCATTCCCTCGATCCTAAGTAATTAACTTTAACTTGGGCCTAATAAACTTTAGCCCACTTGTGATAATAGGCCAACTTATTTATTTAATTAATCCAACGAAAATTTTAATTTACTGCTAATTAAGTCGTAATCCGTAATTAAATTTTACGGGTACTACATCCCCCCCCCCCTAAAAGAATTCGCCTCCGAAATTTCGTCAGCTGGAATAATTCAGGCTGACGATTGGTAGGGAGTTGAACTGGCTTGGTTAGAATTAGGTGATAGAAATTCACCTTAGGAAGTTATCAAGGAATCTCAAATACTTTTCGAGGATAGAAAGGAATAGAATCCTAATGAAATAGATATGAAGATCGTTTAAATTAATCGAACTCGTATGGCCTTGAGAAGCTTAACGAGAATAACTACAATTCTAACTCGGGCCGAGATCAAAGGTTATAAGCGTCCACCACGCTTTCGCTGTACCATTCTGACATCAACGTAAATATTTCTCAGGATGAGCAAAATGTTGGGGCATAGGGTTAAACCCCGGATATTATTGGATCTTAGGTTTCGGCAATTCAGGTACGGATTGCTATTTCAAAAATCTATCTGCTACGATTACGATTCAGGTCGACACTCGAACTGGTGTCAACCAAGTCAACTAAAAGAAATCCCGAATCTTACCACATAAGTGGTAGTACGAGAGATAGTGTGGCTCTTAAATCCATTAGAATGCATGTTTGAGGTTTGCTCGGTTAGGAGGGTACCTTCCATCTCGGATGGGTTGTTTTCTTCATCTTCCGCTGTAAGCATGTATACCCGAGTGGGTACCTTCTGTAGTCCAGTCGGATTTGCCGCTCGGGTACCTTCCACTCGAGGTTCCCTCGGTGCCGCTCATTCCCTCCAGTCGCATCCTCCAGGTTGTATCTCCCGCTACGGGGTACCCACCTGCCTCTCGTGAATCAGGAATTAATATTTGGCCTCGTGAATCGCTATGGTGTACTTCCCCTGCCTCTCGTGAATCAGGCAATTATTATTTAGCCTCGTGAATCGCCATGGTAGCATAGAAGAGTCGTGACTCATCATTGAGTCGACACAAATGCCTATTTCGGCAAATATACATCGCTTTCACACGATCTTATACTCATGCACGCTTTCTTTCCCTGACTCTTATACTAGTCGTGCGTGCATATGCTCATGTCATGAATATGCGTATCATGTCATCGTATAAACAGAAAATTCCATCCGGCGGTATGCACCTCGAATCGATCACGTCCGAGTAGACAGATCGATCACGTCTTTCTCTGCCAAGTGCCTTGCGAGCCTAACCTCTACTCCGCTACGAGTCACAAATCGCAATCATCTCGTTCTACCCGTACGTCAATATCTCAAACCATCACTGTCTCAATACAGTGTAAGCACCTCTCGCCATGACATGATATGCATGTGCCATGCATGTACGTGAAATCTCATGAAAACATGATTCATATGAAACGTACATAAAACAAGTATAACACGTAAATCACGTAAGTCACATAAATCACCGAATCATATAACATCACATAAATCACATATGTGTTTACGCATTGTAGATGGATTATCCACCTACCTGTCCTCCCGCTATAGTCAAAAAAGGTCTGATGGAGTCTCTATACGTCGATCCTCTGAATAAATAACTATTATTAGTATTTGTACTAACATCGAACTGTACAGCGTCAAATAATTATATTAGAAATTATTAAAGTATTGGTTTGAGATGACCTAGATCTCCCGACTTATGGACACCCGGTATGGGACGGGACGTTACACATGCTGAGGTAAATCCAGTTCTACGCAACTCATGACTTCCAAATGGCTCTGGAGAGCAATATGAGGAAAGTCAATCTGACACGGCCTCAAAATAGCTACAACGAGATAGCTAATCACGGCGAGGATTTCATTTTCTTACAGATGCAAGCATTTTTTGTATCAGAAACTGCCAAGTTCTCTGATGGAACGTTGAAGAAAATCCTAAATCGCCTGACGTCAACACTGGAGACACTTTCTGGCGATGCAATACTTGAAGGCACAAAACTTGAAGAACGGCGCTATTCTGAATCAAATCATCGGAGCAATACGAGAACGAATCATCCTCAGAAAGGACATCAGACATTTTGAGATCGCTCTAGGATTCGGGACGTCGTACCTGGCCCATTGGGAACCTCCACCTCCTCCTCGCTAGAAGAAGAAGAAGAAATAAAGACTTAGGTAGGCTTTGTTGTAATTTGGACACTTAGGGGGAGAATGTTTGGAATATTTTTAGAAGTCCAAAATATTAACTCTAAGTCTTTTTATTTCTTTATGTTGTATTTATTTAATTGGGTTGTGAGTTAAGGTATTAAACCTAAACCCTAACACTATTGTATCTAAGTTTTCCATTTTGCAAAATACTTGACGTACTCAAACGCTCTAAAGCCTCCAAACACTATTCACAATAACGAAGGTTTTAATCTTAGAAGTATTCAACGTGTTCTTTGATTAATCTGGAATTACAGTTATGGAGAAAATTTAAAAATAAGACAATATATATGTATGTAATATGTTGTTTTACTTCTTCGTTTTGACATGTTATATAAATCGTGTTCTGCGACGAGCTTTTGTCTTCTTTTTTGCATTTGAGGTAGAAGAACTAACATAAAACTAATGTCTACTACATTAGGAAGACCAAAAAAAGAAAAGCAAAGAATGGACGAAGCGCTAACTCAAAAGATTGGGGAAGGATCACATTGGGAGAAAGATGAATGATTGACGATTTGATCGCCCAAAAAAAAACTTCACGAAGGTGTCGGGGCCCAAATCTATGTTTCGCCTCAGGCCCCGACTTTGTCAGCTACGGGCCTGCATATCCGATCATATTGGCTTTGGCCTTCTCGTAATGAATGAAAACCAGCCTCGTTGAAAGAAGGGACCTTTTCGTATCAGACCATAACTCAGTTTTATTGTAGATTTCAGGCCCCTGTCAGAATAGAACTTAGTTTTAAGGACCCACTTTTGACTTACATCAATAAATCGAAGGTGTAATATATTGTTATTCAGGTAAAGTTAATTAGCTAGCGCTATTATTGTGGTATCATATGGTTATGAAATGATATCGGTATATTATTTTCTACAATCACAACTTTTGTATATATTATTCATCCGCACGAGCACCCACCTTGCACTATACTAAGTTCGATATGTTATTGGGGTTTATTATAATATCATAATGGTACTTTTGTGGCGAGTTTTTTTCGTATTTTTTGATGCAAAGTATGAAAATATTAGTAAAATCGAATAATGATTTTAGCCAAAACTGAAGATAATATATATATTATTTTCATTTGCGCTAGCACACCAACCCTGTACAAACCCATGTGTCCTCTCGAATATGATATTGCATCATTTAACTGGTATTTTTTCGAACTGGAAATACAATCGCCGAATAATTTCCGCGACAATCACCGTTCCTTAAAGTGGTATAAGCAGTTATATAATTATCATCGACTAACAGTGAAAGGTATACAATGGGCATTATGTAGAATATGATTCGTTTCGACGAAAAAAGTACTAGAAATGGTTTACGAGGTACTGTTTAGCATTGTTTGTTATTGATCCTGAAATTTTAATTGGACCCAACGTGAACTATCGGACGAACATTTTTTCCGTTTATATGATTTTCAACCCAAGTCTGCGTCAAACCACATTCGATGGATTATGATTGTTAATTATGATATTACGTTAGAAAACTACGAGTCCAGATTAGTTTTAAATCTTTCACGCAAGTCTTATAAATTCTTGGTAGATCGAATCATGTTTTCAATCGAAATTGAACTTAATGTAGATAAATTTGAGATACCCAAAGCCTGAGCATTTCGTTGCGCCACTGCCTTGGTTCGATCGCTTGTTGTTCGAGGTTGAACGAACTAAAAATACAATCTTCGATAGTTTTGGTACCTTTCAATAGTGAAATATTCCTAACAGTGGTACATGTTGCCATTTATTTGGTGTAATTTATAAGTTGAGTGTTCTTGCAGAATTTTTGAATTTGACTAGAGTGGTTGGAATATTGATTCTGAATTGTTAGGCCGGGATCTCAATAATTTTCCAGAGTGTAATGTTGTACCAGTAAGAGTTTAAATGTTACCACAAAGCGTATTATTTGTTATACATGTTGTCTATGCGCTAGGGTTTCTAGGTAGATTTTGGGGTTTATGATTTAGGGTTTTGAGGTTAAGATTAATGGTTTACGATATGAAGTTTTGGGAGTACGATTCACCACTTGTGCTTTATAGGATATAGCCTTAAAGAAATTGGGGTTCGGGATTAGTGTTTAGAATTCGGCCTCGAATTTAGGGTTTTGAGTTTAATATTTAGTTTATGGTCTATAAATGTTATTCGTGCTTTAGTTTTAAAGCGATGATAGCCTATGTTTTTCCAATGGAGGAATGTTTACATGGCTATTGATATCAACATTCGACTATTGACATCAAATTTTGCATAACGTGTCTTTAAAAGGGATGTGTTGTTTTAACTTCATAAAATTATATATTTACTTGAACACCCATATTAAACATCCGAAATAAAAGTGTATTTTGAACGAAACTAATAGAGTTAATGATGTGGTACTGAAACAACGTTTTTTTTGTAGTATCAATATCGATCAATGTGTCATAATTTGAGTTGGTGTTGTTTTTTCTACCAAACATGTGTTATTATTTGCAATTAATGTAGTACTGTTCCGATAACTACTCTCTGACAATTCTATAAAGTTCTCTGACAATCCAGAAGAACATTCTATAACATTCTCAATGAAGTGTTTCTTTTACATGTAAGTGTAAGTTAGATCACCACAAGGAGAGGAGAGACAGGGTAAGGCAAATGGAAGGATATTTGTTTGGTAAACTATTGCACTTTGAAAACATTTTAATCTCGGTTAAAGCTAATATTCTCAATTTCATGGTTGTCGATATTAGTTATTTTATTACTATGACTCGTTTGAGTCTATGTTATCTTATTTGACCTTTAAATTTGAGTTTCTCCCGTTATTCAAAGAGATTGTCGAATTGGGTTTGTAGTATTATCTCATTATTTAATAACTATTAGTTATTAGTGCCACGAGAAATTGAGAACGATTAACTTGTTTGGTCAATAACATAGAGAATCCAATGGTTTTCATGTGTTTTTGGATGTCGTCAATGATTTTTGATATCGCGACAAATTTCTTGTGTAGAAACACTAAAATCTTTGCAAAAAGTGTTATCCAAAGTGTAAAAAATGTTACGCAGACTGCCGAGATAACCTAGACAAAGATGAAAATTATTTGTCGAAAGTGTCACTTTTTCCCTCAATTTGTTATTAGAGAGAAATGTCTCGTTATGCATTGTTGCTTATGTTACTTCTTGACATGTTTCTGTCATCAGTGTTATCTTAAGTGGTACTGAGTTGTCGCTTTGTGTTACCTGGCAAGCTAGTTGTTTCTGTCAATTTCAGTTGGTTTTATATGTCGCGGCGGTTGTCGATTCATATCCACAGTCCCCTTATTGTGCACGAATTTGTTATAGAGAGCAACATCCTGTTATCCAGTGTTGCTTATTTATTACTTGTTGACATCTTTTGTATTACGGTATTCTCCTAAGTGGCACTCAGCTGTAGTTTGTGTTACCTTCTAGTTAATTTGCAGACGTTTATTACACAAAAAAATTGTTTTGTTACTAAGACCCATCCGAAATTGAGAACAGAAAAACTTTACTCAGTTACAGACGTCGACATTTTCACGAATTTCAGCTGGATTTCTTTGTCGATGGTGGTGCCGATCCATCGCAGCTCCTTGCTTGGGCGCCTGTGTTAGGAATATTTTGTAGCATCCTATAATTATTGTAATCTTGGGTTTATATGTTGTTATTTAATGTGTTGTTGTAGTTTGGGGAGACTAATGATATTTTGTAGAAGTTTGAGACTGGGCTTTAATATAACAATTGCTTGGGGTATATAAAGCCCCTATTTACCGTAATTAGGTTTATCAAAAGAATTATCAAGTTAGCCACCTCATAAGTTTTCTCTCCAAGAACACACACTACACGCACCAGAAGGTGGAACCATCTTAGAATTTTAATCTATCTTTTGATCCTTGTTAGGTAGTTTAAGGACCAACACGCTGAAATTGTTTCAGAGAGAAATGTCATGTTATTCGGTGGTGCGTAATTGTTAGTTGTTAATATGTTTCCGCACAATTTGTTGATATTTTTTCCGCACAATTTGTTGATATGTTTCCGCACAATTTGTTGATATGTTTCCGCACAATTTGTTGATATTTTTCGTGTTTAATTCGTGGGGACGAGGATGAGGATTCCCAGTCGATGCGTGGATGGGGATGGGGATCTGATTCCCGCCTCGCCCTGTGACAAGCCCAATTACGGCTCCTTACTTATTATTGAATGTGTTATTAACAGAAACTGAATTGTTAATTCTTTTTTTCAATAAGTGTATATATATGTCAATATATGTTATATTCGTTGTAGAAACGTGTTATCCATAATGCATATAGTGTAACCCAGAAAGTTTGTTAATTAACAAACGGTTCAATCTTGGACACGCTAAAATACTACATTATTCCATGATAACCGCAATAATTCCCATCGATTATTATAACTCATGACCAAGTCGAGTTGATTTCACCTAATTCGACTACTAAAGTCAAGATTTCACATGTTATTCAATGAATTTTACGAAGTAGGTTTGAAGCTTTATTCATTGGATGCATCAATAATTTCTCGTGATTAGTAAGACCCATGAGAAATTGAAGACAATTTAACCTTACCCAGTCATTGACATAGAGAATGAAGAGGTTTTCAACAATTTATAGATATCGTCGACGATTTTCTACCCGTCCATCACACCCTCACTTGTGTAATTAATGTGTTATGAACTTGAAACAAATTGCTTTTCAAGTAAGTGTTATATTTTGGCATCATGTGTTATATTAGCTGGAAAAGAAAATTTACCCAGAATGCAAAGATGTTACCCATAAAGTTTGTAATTAGCAAACCATTCAATTTGGACACGCCGAAATACTCCGTTATTCGGTGATAAACGTCAATAATTCCCATCGGTTATTATAATTCATGACCAAGTCGAGTTGATTTCACCTTATTCGACAATTAAAGTCAAGATTTCACCGTTATTCACTGAACTTTCCGAAGTAGGTTTGCATTAAACATTATATACATCAATAATTTCTCTAGGCCATGGGAAACTGAAGCTAATTTAACCTTACTCAGTCATTGACGCCGCGATTTGAAGAGGTTTTCAACGATGTTTAGATATCGTCGACGATTTCCGATCCGTTCATCACAACTCCTTGTGTAATAATGTGTGATGATCAGGAAACAACTTGTTAATTTTTTCTACAAGTGCTATATTATGGCACCATGTGTTGTATTTGCCGTACAAAAAAAAAATTGCCCAGAATGGAAAGAATGTTACCCAGAAAGTTTTGTTAATTAACATATGTGTCAATCTTGGGCCCGCCAAAATGCTCATTATTCCTTGATAACGTTAATAGTCTCATTGATTATTATATTCGTGACAAAACCGAGTTGATTTCACTTTATTCGACCGTTATTGTCGAGATTTCACTCGTTATTCGAAGAAAAGTTTGAATTAGGTTTGAAGCATTATTTCATTATGTATATAATATATATATATATATATATATTCAATAATTTCACTAGATTGGAAAGAATGGTGAGAATTGATGCCTATTTAATTTATTCCGTCATTAACATCGACATTTGGATGAATTTAAACTTGAGGTTTTTGCTTTGATCATTTGCAGTAGAAGACAGTAAATATTCGTACTTTCTGCATTGATAGACTGATTAGGTCCTTAATTTTAAAAGAAATTCTACTTGGCTCTTTCTCTCAGCAGAAAATATAATTGAGGCCTGAACTCCCAACGTAAAAGAGTCAATGGGCCTATCTAATATGCCCTTGAAGGAATGGTGTATTTGTAGAATATAAGATGTAATTGTAATACCCGTAAAATTTAATTACGGGATTTACAATAAAATTAGTGGTGGAGAATTATTATGGCACACAAATTATTTTGTAATAAATGTACTGTTTATGTTAAGTGCTGTACGTGGCTTGGGTTATGTGAACTACATGATATATTGTTACGGCAATATATACATGCTTATGTGATTTCATGCTAAATAACTTATGTGTCTTGTGATATATAGTCATATGGACTTGCTACTAGAATAACTAACTTGGTAGGAGAAATAATTAATAAATTAGTTTAGAACCATGATAATAATATAAGATTGAAGATTTAAGCCATGATACGATTGGACCATATAAAACCTAATTAAGGCCAAGTGTTGGGATAAGAATGAGTAAGAATGTTGCTTAGGCCTAAGGAAACTTACGCCCTTTATGTCACATCAAATACACTTCATATAGTTAGTACTTATCAAAACCCTTGATAGTATAAACCCTTAAGTAAGACAAACCCTTATCAACGTGAGGTGAAGAAAATTGAAGAACCAAGCAAACTAAGAAAGCTCCCAGTCATCTAAATTCGAATTGTGGAAATAATTCTTTCGACTTTGTATTTCTTAGACTAAAGGTGGTTGTGGTATGTTAACGTGGAAATTTAAGTATAAGGAAGAGGGTAGAAACCCTAGTTTGGAATAAGGATTCATATTAACATATTTAATTCGGTTAAGACATGTTTTGAGCAATATAGTGGTTCCGAATTTCATAATTATAATATGGAATAACTTTGGACAGAAAATAACGATTTAGAATGGAAGAAATCCTACAACCGATAAGTTTTAGGAAGAATATTCCTAGGATTTAAGTGTGAATAATTGAAGAAATTGAAGCTTTCGGTCGAATGAAGTCTGATGTGAATTTCCTGAGCAATTGATAGGATCTCGAAATCTTTAGCTCGAGACTTTTGAAGATGCCGAAATCATAGATTTCGAAGTGAGGGTGTTGTTAAATAGGAGAAACTCGTGATCCAATAATGTCAATAGCACATATCGAAATCTTATTAAATGTTGAAACCTACATCTCGCGATTCATATCGAGATTTACCTCATAAGCTATATCGAAATTTATACACATCATGTCGAGATTCATGTCTAAACACCAGCTCGAGATTTGCCTCTAACATGTCGAGATCCACTTATAAACCATCTCGAAGAAACAAGTCGAAGCCTATGTCGAAATTTCATGTTAAAGCATAAAGCCCATATCGGGGTTCAGGTTACTATACATCCCGAGATCCAAGTTAGGATCAACTTCGAAACCCTGTTAGGTATAATGTCGAGATTTACTTTAAAAAGCATATCAAAATCTTGTTATAATTTTTATACATCTCGACATCTTATCTATAATCTCGGCACGCACCTCTTGAAATCCATTCTATAACCCATGCCGAGATTTCACAAACCAACTCGAGATTTATTTTATAAAACATATCGAGACTTATCTTGCAATGCATCTCGAGATTCCTGTCAAATTCCACACTAAAAGTCATGAATCATGTCGAGATCAAGCCTAAAGGATTATTTCGAAATTTTGTGTATTAAACTCGATAGCACATCCCGAAATCCTTATGTGATGTCGAAATACATTTCGAAATCCTTATACTTAATCAATATCGAAACCTTGTTTATACTATTTCAAATTCTAATATTATAATTTCGAGACATATCTCGAAATCTTATATATATACTACTTTGAACTCTAAAGTTATAATTTCGAAACTCATGAAAATTGAAACTAGGGTTTTCAAATTAAGCCAATTGCAGGAAATTATAACTAGACTAACAAACCCTAATTTTATATGTTTGCATACTTAGGGTTTGAAGGTTAGCGAGTACGACCTAGCTAAGGATACCAGGTAAGTGGAAATCGTAACTACAACCCATAATTTTTATGTGCATGAAATTATGTGTCATATGTTGTTATGAATTTATGTGACGTGTCTATGTGTTTCTATGACTTTATGTGAATTCTTACGTGATTTAATTACGTTATACGATGACATGACACGCATACTCATGGCATGAGCATGTGCACGCACGACTAGTATGAGAGTCAGGGAGAGCGTGCATGAGTATAAGATCGCTTGAAGCGATATGTATATTTGCCGATATGGGCATTTGTGTCGACTCAATGATGAGCACGGCTTTCTATGCTACCACGGCGATTCACGAGGCCGACTTACATGATTCACGAGAGGTAGGGAGGAACTATATTACGGCGATTCACGAGGCCGACTGCCTGATTCACGAGAGGGGTAAATACCCCGTAGGGGAGATGCAAACTGGAGGATGCGACTAGAGGGAATGAGCGGCACCGAGGGAACCTCGGAGTGTGTCGACCTTGTAGTAAGCTACCAGGGGGAAGCGCCCGCGTGTCAGACCGCATTGGGATGGAAAGGCGCCTTAGGGTTAAACGAAATCTGTGTGCCGGGTTAGCCTCTCAATGGGATTGCATTGGGATTTAAAGGCTTATTAGCCTCTCAGTGTGGACCACATTGGGATTGAAAGGCACCATAGGGTTTAGCATAGATCGAGTACTCGGGTTTAGCTCCCAGTGTGTGTACTGGCACTTATTTATACCCTTACGGGTTTGAGCTCTATATGGTGCATTGAAAGCCGAAAGGGCCACAGATATGAACTCAAGGAACGAGAAAGATGTGAGAAGTAGATAGCATTGGCGTGAATGCCTTCGCTATTTAGGTCACGTGCATGCATGCATGATTTTCACTTACTGAGCATTACAAGCTCATTCCACGTTTTTATATGTTGTAGGACCCCGCGATCACGGTACGTGATCATTTTCACGGCGAGGCCAACTTTTGAAGCTTTCGGGGGCTTTCGAAATGGAAGTGTGTGCACGGATGCGACCTCGTGGAGGCTCTGCAGATAAATTTATTTTGACCCGCACGCGCGCTTTCCTATGTAAATAGGACCCATGATAATTTTGTTGGAACCGTTAGGAGTCCTTTTTGTAAAAGGAAAAATTTTTATATGAATTTCGTACGATCTGTTCCATTATTAGGACATTATCGCATAGATTAGTTAAGAAAGTAGTGGTGAAAGGCGGGGCACCACAGGTGGTATCAGAGCTTAGGACATTGGTTCTGGAGACTGTCCATGTACACACACTCAAAAGCACGGAAGCGGCCTTGCTTGTAAGTTTTATGTTCTATTATGGTATTACATGATTTATTGACCTTACAAACGATAGGATAAAATAACGATGGGTAGAACAAGGAATGGAGTAGTGGGGTGCAGATAAGGGTAAAGAACCTGCAACCTCTACTGATAGTCGGATGCGACTATCCTTCAGCTCGCGGAACTAGTCCGCCAACAGTCTGCCCAAATTCAGCAACTAATCAGCAACAAAATGCTGGCGGGCAATTAAGCAACGGACCCCTCAGGCGGACAGAATCGAATTGGTCGGGAAAGATTTCGCAAACTTAACCCCCCAACCTTTGAAGATGCTGTTGACCCAAACCTCGGCTGAGGATTGGCTCCGAACCCTAGAAACTATGTTCCAACATAGACGCACTCCTGAAACAGAAAAGGTCTTGTGTGCTAGCTACATATTAAGGGGAAGCGCAGGTCACTGGTGGGGGATACCGTACTAGATCTCGAAGATCCCTTGACAATGACCTGGGAGCGTTTCAAAGAACTTTCCCGAAATAAGTACTTCACTGCTCCCCTCCGTGCCCAGAGGATGAACGAGTTCATCAATCCCCGCCAAGGAGAAATGACGGTGGCAGATTATATTAGGAAATTTGAACAGTTATCCTGATTCGCCACACATATGGTAAGTACGGATGCGTTAAAGATTGAGCGATTTATGGAGGGCTTGAAACCAGAACTTTATCGCGACGTTGGCATGGCTGGATTCCAAGGAGTTGCTTATGCCCAAATGGCGGAACGAGCTCTGATGGCTGAACAAGCCGAAATCAGATTGTACGAGCCCAGGAGATCAAAGGAAATTCGAACAAGGAACCAAGGGAACGGAAATAACTCGAAGAAACATTTTGTTCCTAAGAATGTACCCATTTCCAAAACCGTCCTGAGCCACCCTCAACAAAGTAACACGAATCAGGGGACCCAACCAAACGTACCCACATGTCCAAAATGTGCACGACGTCATCTGGGCGTCTGCTTTTCCAAAATGCTACTTGCTATAAATGTGGCAAGACAAGCCACTACTCTGTAGCTGTCCGGAAAATGCATCGGTAAGCCAGGCAGCAAATCAGACTAGACCACAGAGGTACCCTCAGGTATACATGCTTACGGCAGAAGAAGCTGAAAACAATCAGTCCGAGATGGAAGGTACCCTTTTAACCAATTAAACCTCAACATGCATTCTAGTGGACTTACGAGCCACATTTGCTTTTGTATCCACCACTTATGTGGTAAGATTTGGAATCCTTTTAGCTGATTTGGTTAATACCAGTTCAAATGTCGACCAGAATCATGACCGACTGTTAGATAAGCATGCGCAAATAGGAAACCGTACTGAATCCCTGCAACCTAAGACCCAATAATATCAGGGGTATAATCCTATATCCCAATCTTTTGTTCACCCTGAGAAATATTTTGTTCGGCGAAATAGTACAGCGAAAGCGTGGTGGACGGTTATAATCTCTGATCTCTGCCTGAGATAGAATTGTAGCTATTCTCGTTAAGCTTCTCAAGGCCATACGAGACCGATTAATTTGAACGATCTTCATATCTACTTTGTCAGGATCATATTTCTTTCTATCTCGAAACTTATTTGAGACCCCTTGATAACTTCGTTGGATGAATTTCTATCACCCAACCAAGCCAATTCAACTCCCTACCAATCACTACCCTGAATTGTTCCAACTGACGGAATTTCGGGGGCAAAATTCTTTTAAGGGGGGAAGATGTAATACCCGTAAAATTTAATTACGGGATTTACAATAAAATTAGTGGTGGAGAATAACTATGGCACACAAATTATTTTGTAATAAATGTACTGTTATGTTAAGTGCTGTAACGTGGCTTGTGTGTTATGTGAACTACATGATATATGGTTACGGCAATATATACATGCTTATGTGATTTCATGCTAAATAACTTATGTGTCTATGTGATATAGTCATATGGACTTATGTGCTACTAGAATAAACTAACTTGGTAGGAGAAATTATTAATAAATTAGTTTCGAACCATGATAATAATAATAAGATTGAAGATTTGGGCCATGATATGATTGGACCATATTCAAATTAAGCCAATTTCGGAAATTATAACTAGACTAACAACCCTAATTTTATATGTTTCTATACTTAGGGTTTGAAGGTTAGCGATTTACTGTACGACATAACTAAGGATACCAGGTAAGTGGAAATCGCAACTACAACACATAATTTTTATGTGCATGAAATTATGTGATATGCTGGTTATGATTTATGTGACGTGTCTATGTGTTTATATGACTTTATGTGAATCCTTACATGATTTAATTACGTTATACGATGACATGACACGCATACTCATGGCATGAGCATGTGCGCGCACGACTAGTATGAGAGTCAGGGAGATAGCGTGCATGAGTATAAGATCGCTTGAAAGCGATATGTATATTGCCGATGGGCATTTGTGTCGACTCAATGATGAGTCACGGCTCTTCTATGCCACAACAACGATTCACGAGGCCGAGTTACATGATTCACGAGAGGTAGGGGTAATATATTACGGCGATTCACGAGGCCGACTGCCTGATTCACGAGAGGCAGGTAAATACCCCGTAGCGGGAGAGCAACCTGGAGGATGCGACTAGAGGGAATGAGCGGCACCAAGGGAACCTCGAGGGTTGGCGACCTCGTATAAGCTACAGTGACAAGCGCCCGCATGTCAGGACCGCATTGGGATGGAAGGCGCCTTAGGGTTTAAACGAAATTTGTGTGCCCGGGTTAGCCTCTCAATGGGACGGTATTGGGATTGAAAGGCACTATTAGCCTCTCAGTGTGGACCACATTGGGATTGAAAGCACCATAGGGTTTAGCACAGATCAAGTACTCGGTTTTTAGCCTCCCAGTGTGTGTACTGCCACTTATTTATTAACTTCGGGGTTTGAGCTCTATATGGTGCATAGAAGATTGAAAGCCGAAAGGGCCAGAGATGAGATCAGGAGGAACGAGAAAGATGTGAGAAGTAGATAGCATTGGCGCGAATGCCTTCGCTATTTAGGTCACGTGCATTGCATGCATGATTTTCACTTACTGAGCTTTACAAGCTCATTCACGTTTTTATGTGTTGTAGGACCCGCGATCACTGTACGTGATCATTTTCACGGCGAGCCCAACTTTTGAAGCTTCCGTTGTGTGCATGGATGCGACCTTCGTGAGGATCAGTAGGTAATTTATTTTGAACCGTACGAGTCATTTTTATAAAAGCAAAAGTTTTATATGAAATTTCGTACGATCTATTCCATTATTAGGACATTAGTCGCATAGACTAGTTAAGAAAGTAGTGGTGAAAGGGCGGGCGCCACAGTAATTGTGCTTTGATTTTATTAGTTGTCTTCGTAGTGAAGGGCTTTAGAATTGAATTCTATAGAAAGAAACAGCATATACTTTCTCACACTACAAGTTCTCCCGTGTTCTTCTTAGAAGGTTTCAATCGAAACTCAATCTTATCAATTCAAGTCGATTACCCTAGACTCCTGCCTAAGATCATAGGAGTGATGGGACCTAACAATTGGACCTGCTACATATGGACCTTTGTGGACCAATCCAAACAGAGAGCATCAATGGAGGATGAGGACAGGGGACTTGATAGTAAATTTCGTGAACACAACTCAGAAGCTGCTGCAGCAGACTACCAAGTCATACGTACGAAAATGGCACTGAGTTCAAGAA
>JAPQWV010005193.1:0-21898 GCA_027422505.1 Craterostigma plantagineum | reverse complement strand
TGTATGACTGCCGTGCACATACAAAGAACATGGACATAACCCGTCATTTGGCGATAATTAAGTAACACGGGTCTCCATAATGCACATACAAAGGACGACCCTTCACATCATGCCTTAATTTTGTGACGCTAAACCCGATAAAATAAGGGAACGTGTGCATAAAGCTTGTATGACTGCCATGACTCCCAAGCTCAAGTACTTCCCCCCAATGGTTCCTCTCCAAAGAAACTCTCGGCAAAGCCTATCTATATTCTTCGGTACCGCTTTGGGTAAGACAAACAATTTGTGTCAAAAAGATTGTTCAATATAGGATAACCTTCGGTGCAATAAAATAGTATACAGAAAAAAATAAAAAATGATTTATTGCCTTGACAAAACAAAAAAAAAAAAAAAAACCTCACATTTTCCTGGGTGGGGTGGGGGGATTTTGTTGCCATGTGTCATCACAATAGGGTCCCTATCCAACTTTTATAGTATATAGATTATGGCCTGCATTCGTAATTTTTGGTACGAAGAGCAAGTACGTTTTTTGACCGCGTGTTGATCCAAATTAATTTGGATCATTGTCTCTAACCACCAAAGTTTTGAGGACTGAACTCCAAGTAAAATATGGTAATGGGTCTAAAAATGGAATTAACCCTTGACCTAACATTCAATTCAAATATTCGAAAGAAAACGATCCATCCCAAAACCCGATCCAAAATGAGTTTTCCCTCTTTCGTAGGGTTTCATTTTGCTACTTTCGATTGATTGAATACCAACGCAAAAACTCAGTATCGAAATTCAATCTCAAAGCCATTTAAAAAAATAATGTCCGCATCAATGGTCTCCGCCACGGCCACTCAAGGGCCAACCACGCGCCGGCGAGCCAACCTCGCCGCGAACCTCGATTCGCATTTATTGCCGGAAGAAGAAAACTACAGGGGAAGTAGACTCACGGCCGGCGATACGGCCGACGCCATCTTGAAAGACGCCAGAAATGATGCCACCCCTTCGCAGACGCAGCCCAAAAAAACCACGTCATCGTCGCGGAAATCAACCAAGCCTCTGTGGTTGACAGTAGTTAGCATTTCCGTAAAGAATTTAACTTTGCTTGTGTTCTTGTGGGGTTTTGTGCAGATGATTCGCCCGCTGATGTTAAACTCTTGGGGTAAGCCTGGGGATTTTGATGTGATTTCTGGCGATTTCGAGGGAAGGGTACATGAGGTTGCAGCATTCGTGAAGACTACGATGAAGGCGATGCAAGTACAAGTCGATGCTGTCGATAAAAAGCTCGGCGATAAGATAACTGCAGCGAGGAAGGAGATTGATGAGAAGATTGAAAGAAGGGGGCAAGAATTGGAATTGAAATTGAAGGCTGTTGACGTGAGGAGCGATGCTTTTGAGAAGTTTATGAGCGAATTCAGTCGAAAGAGTATGTTATCGAAGGAAGAGTTTGGCGAATTCTTCGAACAGTTTATGAAATCGAGGACAGATCGATGCGATGGTTTTAATGTTGATGTTAGTTTAGATGACGTCAAAGATTATGCGAGGGAAATAGTGGAGAGGGAAATCGAAAGGCACGCAGCAGATGGGTTGGGGATGGTAGACTATGCATTGTCTTCGGGCGGTGGTAGGGTTATTTCTCATTCTGAGCCCTTTAACGGTAGAAGTAGCATGAATTGGTTGGTGGGGAGCTTGAAAGCTTGGCATAGGGTTACGCCTGAGGCTGAGATGATGATTAAGCCGAGCTTTGGAGAGCCCGGGCAGTGTTTACCTCTTAAAGGAGGGTCTGGTTTTGTGACGATAATGCTTAGGACAGCTATTTTTCCTGAAGCCATAACCTTGGAACACGTTTCGAAGGTAACTTTTTTTGGTTGGTTGATGTTTTTCTGTGGTTTCTTATCTTCTATTCGTTGCTTTTGATCTTGTTTGAAGCCTCATTGATGAAAAGCAATAACTGATATAGGATGTATTTGCTTGCCACGTGGTGGAATGGAACAACCAAAGAAATAAAATGTCCTAAATATCACATTTTTTCCGATCTTGTTTGGAATGGGATGGGAATTTCTTGATGTTGTCCTGGGTTGTAATCTTCTTTCTTTCTTTCTTTAGTGTGCAACAAATTGTATGCCATGAACTAGATGGATGAGAAGATGCATACCTTGGATTGAATCAAATCGTCTAATAATGCTAGAGTTAGTTAATCATTCGTTTGAAGCCTCGTTGATGAAAAGCAAAAAAATAAAACGTCCTAATATCACATTTTGTGTCCTAACTTGCTTGCTGATTGATCTAAGCATGCCCCTATCTGATTAATACATCAGTTTATCACTTTCTTTGAGCTTTAATAACGCCTTTTTTATTTCTTTTTCGTATAAAATCATAATGCAGAGCGTGGCTTACGACCGATCGAGCGCCCCGAAACACTGCATAGTGTCGGGATATTTGCAAGGAAAGGAACCAATGGACAGCGATTCTCATACGCCAAAGATGCATTTACTTACCGAATTTGTATACGACCTCGAAAAGAGCAACGTGCAGACCTTTAAGGTGGGCCCATCATCTTCGACCGATCTCGTCGATACTATTAGGCTCGATTTTGAATCGAACCATGGAAGTGATACGCACACGTGCATCTATAGGCTGAGGGTCCATGGCCGTGAACCAAGTGTGGTGCTGTTCCAGGTTTAAAAATTGGATCTTGATTTTTTCCTCTTTTTTTTTTTTTGTTGTGCTATTTATGTCTAGTGATTTTGATAGGCTTTATCTTGTGTTTCTTGTCACTCTATATCATCGTCGTGTATGGTTTTCTTTGAATCATATTCTGAATTATTTATAGTCTCTCTTAAGTACCTTTCTACTCAGTAGCATTTCCAAAACGCCCAACTTAGGGGTTGCAGTTTAAGGATATTAAATTTCCAGACAATTTAGTTTAGTCGGAAATTCGACAAGTGTCTCACATGCCACATCATTTGGAGAAATACTACGTGGTGTTGGAATTGTTTATAATAAATCTTATGCGGAAGTTTCATTTGGAGAAGATGATTTTTGCTAAATTTTCTTTCCATTTCCTCACCATTTGATGAAAAAATTGGTTCTCTATAGTCTTAACTGTACACCTCCTCCGACCCTGCTGAACAGATAAATGGTGCTTCATCTTCCCATCGATTCCCTTTTGAGGAAGCTCCAATAAGCGGGGGTTCTTTCCCTTAGTCGATCTTGCTCCAGGGCGGGTGATTTGTGTTTACCGAGTCCCAGGTAAGCTCTCGGAGATGAAACTCTCAAGCTGAGCTTAGATATAGGAAGGCAAGATGAATCTATCAACCAAGTTAATACTCTATATATAATACCCAATCACAGCGGATTATGAAAGTCAGAGAAAGTAGACCCCTATAAGAGAAAGCGTTATCACTATACGAAGTGAAGCAGAGGCCCCTCTATCAAGAGAGTTTAATCTAATCTAAGTTTTTTTTTTTTCACTTCTTTTTCTCATCAACCAGACATAAAAGTTAGTTTTCCTTTTTTACTTCTTTTACTTTTCCTTACTAAATTCCACAAACCAAACACCCTGAATTGTTCAATTCTAAAAATCATGTTTTTCAAGTGCAATCCCCTAAGTTGCGCGTCCTGAAAGTACCTTTCCCAATTCACGGGACGAAAAAATAAGTAAACCGTTTTATATAGGTAGCATATTCTAAATTCAGAACTTGTGTATAAAAGAGTATTAAATCTGCAAAAAAAAAAAAAAATACACCCTTTTTATTTTTCTTACACGAAAGAAGAGAAAGGCCGCCCCGCGCAAAGAAGCAATCCACCAGTTTCTATACTTCTCCTATACAAAACCCTATCGATCAGCATTATACGTTCGCTTGAAATATACTCTTCAGCATCGTAAAACGACGATCTTTTATACTCTGAGGAGATAGAATCTTTTTCGAAATGTTTGACGTAGCTTTGTATATCTGCAGACGAGTTTCGAGCCTCGAATGAGAACCGTCGAGGTTGTTGAGCGTCCATAGTTGACTCACTGCTGCTATTCATTGATATTACAGAATCCTCATAACCATGAATCTGTAATAAAAAGACCATAATTATTTCAAAAATCGTAAGGAGAGCATTTCGCAAAAAGGGAATGAATTGGCATAGCAGAGAACATTCGTAAGAAGCAAAAAAAAACTCCAACTTTGATTGAGGTAGAAAGTAAAGCCGATTAGAGCATATCATAGTGTTCATTCTCTACAAAGAAGAGTAACAAATATGTTCTTCAAGGAATATTGATAGATATACCTGCTTCTGGCGAAAATTATTGACTTGATCATAGGAACGATATGAGGTGCTCGTACTTCCTTTTACTTGTGAAAGAGCATCAATGGGTGCATTAGCTCCCAACGAATTGTGAGGTATTATTATGTCTTCTGAAGCAGAGAAGTCAGAGCTATCAAACGTTGATAGAGAGACACACTCGTCGAAATAAGCCATGGCTTCTTCCGTGAGAAGTTCAGACATATTTCTCCTTTCATTGCTTGCCTGAAACGAACATATATAGAAACTGATTAAAAACAATTCTCATTATTTTAACCATATGCTTTTCAATATTAATAGGTATATAGCATTACCCTTCTACCACGACGAGGTTTGCGAACACTTTGTGCCTCGGGGGGTATCTCTTCGAGAATTCTATTCAATTCTCGGGCACGGTGCTCTTCGAAAGCGAGATCAGCTCTCAATTCTCTTGCACGCTCTTCAGTCTGGCGTAATGGATATTGAGATTATTACATTATGGCTTCTTTATGTATATGCACGTATATAATTCTCTAACAACAAAAAACACTAGCTTTTTCGTTTTCCAGTTATTTACCTCTTCTAGTTTGATGACACATTCCCTTTCAATACCAGAAATGAATTCAGCAGTTCTTGGGTCAACTATATCTGAAGGCATGCCAGCGAAATTTTGGACTGTATTAGCATAATTTCTTCGAAATGCCTGCATATATTTATAGCAACATTAGCATTCTATGTTAAAGCAAAATCCCGTGAAGTAGGTAAAAAAAACTTTGTTTTATTACAGTTATGTGGTCATCTTGGATATCAGGTATGGCATATTTTACTTCAGACTGAGGAGCTTCGTATATTTCACTCAAAGGCATATCATCTCCACTTAGCTCCTCGTTTCCCAACTGCATATAAATCAGAATAAAAAACAAAAGCTCAAGCCCATTAATATTTTTCATAACAACCGTAAAAAATTGATAAAATGTCGAGGGTTTACGATTATATTATCGAAGAAGTCTTGAATGGTTTTTGCTTCTGCTTCTGATAAGGAGCTTGTTGAGATTCCGTCCTCCCCATGAAATGCTTTGAAGCTCTGAAAATGATGGATTTCTGCTCAAACAACAAAGCATAAACACAATAAATACAAATCTGTATTATAGATGAAGCCAATCCTCACGTTAGAGTCATCCTGAGAAAACTCTGAATCTTCATTTCTACGAATCGAAGCCCTTCCATTCTTAGAAAAGTTGCGAGTATCAACAAGCTTATTCCCAACTGAAGTAGTTCTAGCTAAACCATTCCTCAATGATTTCGTTCCATTTGTGCTTGAAGGTCTCTTTGCTGTTGCCATATTCTGACCCTTTTCACTCTGTCATGAATCAGAAGATCGTAAGAAAACTCAGTCCCGTAAAGTAGTACCACGCATGTAGTAAATTCACATTTTTGAAAAGAATCGAATTACGTCAGGCCAAAACTTATTCAGACCATCGTTCCAAACCTACTTGGAGTCATATATCAAGTCTTTGATTAGGACACAATAAATCGAAACAACGCCACTTTCTACGCTTTGATGCTTCACATATAACATGACAATGGATCGAAAGTCTGATCGTAGTCCATTACAGGCTAAACATACATGGTAAAGATATGAGAATAATGTCTTGCTCTTGGAATCACATGCTTACAACACACCAAGAAAAGGGAAGGAACAAACGATTAAACGAACAAAGCATCAATAATCCTCAAAGAATATACTTCATTACAACTACAAGAATAGCTACAGCCCAGTTAACAGATATTTGCACTCATATGAAAACTTCCATTACCCAAATCAAGCGTCAAGAATTCACACATAGGCACAAGAATCAAGAACCAACTGCCTTGAATCTACAAACACAGAAAGACAAAGGATCGAAACCCCAAAACCTCATCAGAAGAATAACCGTGCGGCCTCGCTCGAGCAGTCGACAAACTCCGACCAATCCCATTCTTCTTACCGCTCAAACTCCTCGTCGCAGAACGGCCCCTCAACTCATCGCCCCCACTGCTATTACTTCCACCGTTAATCAAATTCTTTCTGACAAATGAGCTGATGGGCCTTGAAATCTCACTGATTTCTTCCGTTGCATCGCCGTCGGCCGCGTCCCAGAAAAGAGGGTTGTCCCTGCTGTTAGAGAACTGCGCCGAAATGGTCGATTCCTTCCTCGAAACGGCGCTGACGCTTTGCGAACGCCGGCGGGTCTTAGACGCCATTTTTCTTCATCTGCAACAGAATCGTTTGGTGTCGAGAAGAAGCATTCACGTATCTGACTTTGTTTAGATCTTGAAGGAGGCGAGGCTAATAATAAGGTTCCACGATTATGTGTTGATAACGATTGATTAGTGGAATTCAATTCAACGAACATTCAATGTGAAGTGACCAAAATCAGAGAGAAGTCCAAAGACTTGGCGGCTTTTCTCGGTTCTCATGAATTGATTGGTCTTCCTGTAAAAAATAAGATGTTCGGCCGTATTTCTAATATTTGACATGTTCAACCAAAGTTTTGGAGATTTTTAAGTAAATATATGTTTGATATTGAGAATTCTTAGACGTAATGTTAACGGTGAAGACGAGCCGATATGTTCGCGAACGGCTCCGTCAAAATTCATTGATTTGGACCGACCTCAAGCTGGATTTACATAAACTCGATGAACCGAGCTTATTGAGCCCATATTTTTATTATGCACTCTCTCCGTTTTTTAAAACAAGTTGTTTTTAGAATTTATTTTGTTTTTAAATACAAGTCGTTTCACGGTTTTCAAGATAAAAATATTAATTTTACAGTTTTACCCCTTATCTTAAATAGAAATTATTAAATTAAATAAGGCAATATAATTAATGAAGGGTTTAATGGAGAATTTACTTTATTTCTTAATATGTATGTATTTCTTAAAGGTATGTACTTAGGAACACATGGAGTATTCTATTAATATAATGCTTATCGAGCAGTTTGAACAATGCGGTGAAAAAACCTAGCAAATAATATGATTCGATGCGATGCATCTTGATTCATTGTACGATAAATAGTAAAGGCTTGACAAGCCTTATGATATAAATTATCATTTTGCCTTGTTATAGTCCCAACTCAGTTTCCACTTCTTCTTTACGATCTCGACCTCAGCTTATTTTTCTCTTCAATAAACGCTGGTGATTCTTCAGAAGACGAGTCACTTAACATTCAACTAGTTATAGGTTTTAGTCGCATATGACTAAAAACTACCTCGTATACTAGAAATTGGGTTTCGACGCATTTTTACAGGATTTATTGAGTTAAGATTCTCATTTTTAAGTCGATGTACTTCAAGATTGGCCGATAATACTGAGTATTATGGATTAACTGCTTTTTTTTATTTTGATGTGTTCTCACCCAACCAGCTAAGAGTTTGCCAAACAAACTCTATGGATGAGATTATTCTCTAAACATTTTAGGATGTTCATGGTTTGAACTCATGACCTAAGTGATGAAATACAACTATTAGGTCAAAGACTGCAAATTTGTATAAACTTCAGCATGCTCTTTATAGCAAGCAGTTAGCTCGTCTTCTATTTATGTTTGCAATTATAAAATATTGGAAATTCGCAATACCTCATCACGAAAAAAGTTAAGGCGTGGATTATATATAGGATGCCTATACATTACCAAAAGAAATACAATATTAATAGAGATAATTGAAATTAAGTAACATGTGTTAATCACATGCGTATTTATCTCTCGTACCAAGGGATGCGACAATACGAACCAATATTTTAATTTTGCTATACGAGGATTAGATTGTATAAGGCATTAGCTATTTATCATCGACCTTTCGTGTAATAAGATTTTCGTGTGTTTATTGAAAGGCATTGTTCGTTTATTGGATATAAGAGTTCTTTACTTAGCATCCGGTAAAGCAATAAATGAACAAATTCAAATGTGTCGAGTTGAGTCACTGTTCTCGATGGGCACGAGAGAGGAAGGCATGGGTGGACTCTTAGCCTCGAACATTAAAAGTCCGTAAGCCTAAGGCTCTAGTTGGGTGATGTATAACCGATCAAGGCTTATTTGTCGATGACCTATCGTGTGTCGATATCCCGCTTGGAAGCAGAGGTCATGACTTGTGATTAGAATCGAATCAAGGATTGAATCGTTTCATGGACACTGACTCATGGGTCGTACGGCCGATGGCTTATTCTCAAGGATGTCAATGACCGACGACAACACTATAGTAGTCTACGTGAACCTTTGATAAACGTATTTCAATGCATTTATCGTAGTATTGAATTGGGATATAACAGAGCTCTAGCAATCATTTTATGCGTTTATTCGTCATATTTACACTTATTTTTATATTGAAGGAGCTTAGGACGAGTTTCGGGCGAAAAGGAGCGAAAACGGGGCAAAACGGCGTGAAGAAAGTGAAAACTGGCGAAGGTCACGGCCGTGACACCTAGTGCACGCGGTCGTGACAAGGGGTAGGGGCTGATGGTCACGGCCGTGACACCCATTGCACTTGGCAGTGACACTTGGCAGAGAGTTGGATCGAAGATGGTCACGGTCGTGACACCCATTGCACTTGGCCGTGACACTTGGCAGAGAGTTGAGCGAGTTGAGTCGGTGATGGTCACGGCCATGACGGCCCATGTCCCAGGCCGTGACCGTTACGAAAATTCCTATAAAAGCCCAAATTCGACTCAGAAAAAGGGGATTCTCACCAGATAAACCCTAAATTCTCCAGAGACGAAAGAAGAGCCAAAAGAACGCCGAATTACGCCCCGGAGCGCAAGAGACGGATCAATGACGTAATCACGCCCAATTGATCAAAGAACGAAGATTCATCACACTAAATTCGCCAGTATTCAAGATCATGAGTCTTCCTTCTCTGTTCTCTATTTCTTTCGTTGTTTTCTCGTCTAGTATGAGTAGCTAAATTCCCTATGTGTTTGGGATTAGATAAACGCTAGGTTATTTTGTAATTAAGACATATGTTATCGTGACTCGTGTTTATGACTATTTATCTATCTATGAAATTGTTTCGTCACTTTAATATGTCTATGTGTTAAAGTGATCGTGTGGAAAATCGTTTAGGGCGACAGCTAAACAACGATTAGGCCGTTCGTAGAAGATAGGATTCGAGTATAGGGCGAAAGCAAATACTCGATCCTTCCATTAGTAATTACTGAACTTTAGATCCCCGCGAGCGTTTAGGACAACAGCAAATCCATTAGCGGGTAGGAAATTACTGCGATCTAGTCAGAATCACGTAGGAACGATAATTTACTGTCTTAAGCAATATACCTAGCGGGATTCGAATCCCGAGTACATCTTTATTATTTGAAAGCTTCTTACCAGTTTTAGGCGTGTTCTGTCGATCTCTAGTTGACTTAGGAGTAATCTGTTAGGATAGTCCATATAAAAATCTGCTTATTTTGTTTAGGCTAGATATCGAGTCGATAGGTTAATACTAGTACTTAGTTTATTCCCCGTGTTCGATACTCGTTTACTCACTTTACTGCACTACAAACGATAGGTCAACTACCTATCGCACGTCGGTGATAGTAATTAGGTATACGTTTTATTTTATCACTTGTCGCACTTGCACATTACACCACGTGTCGATCAAGTTTTTGGCGCCGTTGCCGGGGAATAAATTGATATTAGGACACCGTAGTTCGGTACTTTAGCCACTTTATTTGACTTTTTCTTAGTTTAGTTTTATCGTTTCTATTTGCGTTACTTGTGTTATTTCCGTTATTCTTTTTCCTACGTCACTATTAGTCTCGTAATCTGTTCAACATATTTATTATTTTGTTGCTAATTTTTGTTCGCACTTTTTGAAGGTACGATTCAGCAGTGAATGACCCGAAGCCATCCAACAGGTCCCATTGATGACGCAGACCCAGATTTCGAGCGGAAGTTACGAAGGAAACTCAAGTACGACACCGAAGGAGCTTCCACTAGCTCTCAGGACCATTTAGTTAGCTATTCGGAGGATAGTTCACAAGGAATCGACCCAACACTCACGTGTAGAGGCAGTCGTAGAAAGTCCCTACACAGAAGTAGACATGGCGGACCATAGAGTGCCCGTCCATGAGGAGGATCCATCACTTTAGGACCTCCTCAAGAATGCCGCACTAGGCGGTACGGAGTCGGCGATTGTCATCCCGCCGATCGAGAACAACAACTTTGAGCTGAAGCACTCTTGGCTTCAGATGATATTCCAGACGGCCCAGTTTGAGGGTAACCCCGACGACGACCCTTACTCCCATCTGAAGGCGTTCCTGACGGTGACCGATACCATCAAAATCAACGGGGTCTCAGGCGATGCGATCAAGCTGATGCTATTCCCGTTCTCGCTCAAGTTCAGGGCGAAGGACTGGTTAGATATGTTGCCGCCCAGATCGATCACTACCTCGGAGGAGATGCGAGCCGCCTTCATCAACCACTACTTTCCACTGTTGAAGGTGCTCAGACTAAAAATGGAGATTTCCTTGTTTCATTAGAAGGATTCAGAAAACATCTACGAGGTTTGGGAGCGATACAAGGCGCTACTGAATAGGTGCCCTCAGCACGGGATGTCGAAGGCAGCCCAGATCAACCAATTTCATGAGGGGCTCAATGACCAGACTGTCCATATGTTAGACGGAGCTGCAGGAGGAGGACTCGTGAAGCTCAATGCCATCGACCCGTGGAATCTGATTGAGGACTACTCGAGGAATAGCTTCATGAGGGGCAATACCAGGATGAAGACAACAGGCGTATTTGGAGTGAGCGAGGAGACGACCACGAATGCCAAATTCGAGGCGCTTCAGCAACAGATCGCTGTGACGAACTCTCAGTTGCAGACAGTCATCGACGCACTACTCCCGAAGTCCGGACAGACTCATCCCGTGAACGTCGTGACAACCACCGCACCGACGCAGCACACGTCATACATGCCATTGTGCGGAATCTGTGGCGCAGCCCACGAAACAGCTGAATGCCAACTTGGGCAATCGCTAGAGCACGTAGACTATATGGGCAATTACCAAGGTGGCCAGTGAAGCTTCCAACCCCGAGCGCACCCCAATCTGGCGTATGGGAATCAGAACCACCAGGGGCAAGGACCGCTTGGATTTCAGCCTAGGCCATCCGGTTTCCAAAACGGGGCGCCACGCCAGTACCGCCCACGTGAGGATCCGACGACATGAAGGAGATGAAGGATATGATGAAGGCGCTCCTCACGAATTTTAGCAGCAACACCGCAGCCCACGAGAGCCGAATGACTAAGATGGAGGAGTACATGGAGGCAAACGACGTGCGTGCCCAGAACACGGACGCCTCACTCAAGAAGCTGGAGCAACAGGTGGGACAGATGGCGAAGCAATTGGCGGGGCGTACTCAGGGCTCACTCCCAAGCTACACCGAGCCGAATCCAAAGGAGTACTGCAGGCGGTGACCCTGAGGAATGGCCGAGAACTGCAAGAAGTGCCCGCCAAGAAGAAGGCCAAGGAGAACACCAACTCGAGAGCCACGATGAGCCCGAAGTGGAGGAGATCAGAGGCGACGATGTCGAGAAGACCGACGCCGAGAAGGAGAAGGTCGAGCCCGAGAAGGAAAAGGTGAAGGAGATCGAGCGGCCACCGGTGAAGCCATACCAGCCGAAGATTCCTTACCCGGCTCGACTGAAGAAGGACAAGGACGAGGCACAGTTCGGTAAATTTATGGGTATGTGTAAGGAATTACATATTAACTTACCTTTTGTTGAAGCTATTACGTAGATGCCCAGCTTCGCCAAGTTCTTGAAGGACCTGCTGACGAACAGAAGGAAGCTCGAACACGTCTCCACCGTATGCCTGCGAGGGGAGTGCTCGGCAATACTCCAAAGCAAGATCCCTAAGAAGCTTAAGGACCCAGGGAGGTTTAATATTCCCTGTCTTATAGAAGATTTAGTTGTTGAGCGTGCGTTAGCTGACCTAGGTGCTAGCATTAATTTAATGCCGTATTCCATGTTTAAGTGCTTAGGATCAGGTGAGCCACGACCCACTAGGATGAGCTTGCAGTTAGCCGATAGATCATTGAAGTATCCCCGCGGTGTTATCGAGGACGTTTTAGTTAAAGTAGATAAGTTCGTAATTCCTACTGATTTCGTTATTTTAGACATGGAGGAGGATGATAATGTCCCGTTGATATTAGGTAGACCGTTCTTAGCCACAGGAGAAACCATGATAGATGTTAGGAATGGTACATTGACTTTGACAGTAGATGGAGAAAAAGTCACATTTAGTATGGCAGATTCGATGAAAAAAAGTGATGAGCATGACGATAAGTGTTACTACTTAGATGCTTTTGAGCACGACTTTCTCTTTCCGTGCAAGGTCTATCACAGGTTTTGAGCGAGGAGGACACCAGAATGATTATTGCAGTCGACGAGTGTGGGGAGGAAGTCGACGAGCCCATCATAGCCATCGATGAGAGCAGCGAAGAGGACAAGGAAAAGAGCTCGGTCGAGGAGCCATCAATCCTAGAGTTGAAGCCGCTGCCCGACCACCTCGAATACGTGTTCCTTAGCAGCAATGGAGGGCTGCCAGTCATCATCTCGTTGAGCCTCGACGGCGGACAGAAGGATCAGCTACTAGACGTGATGAAGGCGCACAAGAAGGCTTTGACGTGGAAGATATCCGACATAAGGGGTATCAACCCGAGCTACTGCACGCACAAGATCATCATGGAGGACAATTTCAAACCGGTCGCTCAACGTCAAGGACGCCTCAATCCCAACATGAAAGACGTTGTCAAGAAGGAGGTGATCAAGTTGCTAGACGCGGGGATGATTTATCCCATTTCAGACAGCGCGTGGGTCAGCCCGGTCCAAGTGGTCCCAAATAAGGGAGGCATGACGGTCGTCACCAACGACAAGAACGAACTGATTCCGATAAGGACAGTGACTGGGTGGCGCGTCTGTATCGACTACAGGAAGTTGAACGACGCCACGCGAAAGGATCACTTTCCTTTATCGTTTATTGATCAGATGTTAGAAAAGTTAGCCGGTCACTCATTTTATTGTTTTCTTGATGGTTTGTCAGGTTATCTACAGATCCCCATAGCACCCAAGGACCAGGAGAAGACCATGTTCACGTGCCCGTTCGGGACGTTCGCGTACCGAAGGATGCCATTCGGTCTCTGCAATGCCCCAACCACCTTCCAGCGGTGCATGATGGCCATATTCGACGAACTGGTAGGTGAGGTAATGGAGGTATTTATGGACGATTTTTATATTTTCGGGTCGTCGTTCGATGTATGTTTGTCTAACCTGAAGCTCGTACTCGCACGATGCGAGGAAACGAACTTGGCACTTAATTGGGAAAAGTGCCACTTTATGGTTCGAGAGGATATAGTTCTGGGCCATAAGATTTCCTCTAAAGGAATCGAAGTGGACCGAGCTAAGTTGGAAACGATAGAAAAGCTGCCCGTCCCCTCGAACGTGAAGTCAATTAGGAGTTTTCTAGGACATGCTGGATTTTTTTTTATCGTAGATTCATTAAGGATTTTTCTAAGATCGCTCGACCCATTTCTAGATTACTTGAAAAGGAGCCCCATTTGATTTTAATGACGAGTGCTTGCATGCATTTAATTTACTTAAGGAGCGTCTTATCGCAGCACCTATTATGGTCGCCCCCGACTGGGTGTTGCCATTTGAACTAATGTGCGATGCTAGTGACTGTGCAGTTGGGGCCGTGCTAGGGCAGCGTAAGGACAACCATTTCAGGCCGATCTACTACGCGAGTAAGACGTTAGACGCAGCCCAGGCCAATTACACGACCACCGAAAATGAGCTGTTGGCCGTCGTGTTTGCCTTTGACAAGTTTAGATCATATCTTATCCTATCCAAAGTTATCGTTTTTACTGACCATTCTGCTCTTAAGTACTTGTTAGCAAAGTCTGATGCCAAGCCACGGCTGATCAGATGGATCCTACTACTGCAAGAGTTCGACATAGAGATCCGGGACAAGAAGGGTGCGGAGAACCTAGCAGCGGATCACCTCTCTCGACTGGAGGAGTCCGAAATATACCACAAGGATGGAAGGCCGATACAAGATAGGTTCCCAGACGAGCATCTTTACTCGATACCGGTGGTAAGTGACGACACCCCCTGGTTTGCAGATTACGCTAACTATCTTGTTGCGAGGGTCCTACCAAAGGAGTACACCAGTCAGCAAAAGAAGAAATTCTTTTCTGATTTGAGGTACTAATTTTGGGAACACCTGTATCTTTTCAGGAGATATGCAGACCAGGTGATACGACGATGCGTGGCTGCTCCAGAAACGACGCAGATCCTTAGGCATTGCCACAACGGACCAACGGAGGACACTACGCAGCCAACAGAACCGCTCAGAAGGTGTTGGAAAGCGGGTTCTACTGGCCCACGATTTTCAAGGACGCCCAAAGGTACGTTGACACTTGTGATCAGTGTCAGCGCGCAGGTAATCTTTCTAAGCGCGATGAAATGCCCCAGAATTTCATTTTGGTATGTGAGATATTTGATGTGTGGGGTATAGATTTCATGGGTCCGTTTCCTAGCTCATATAATAATAAGTACATCATAATTGCTGTCGATTATGTTTCCAAGTGGGCCGAGGCGCAAGCCTTACCCACAAACGATGCTAGGGTAGTCATTAGATTTCTTCGAGCATTGTTTTCGCGTTTTGGGGCGCCTAGGTGCATTATTAGCGATAGGGGTACACATTTCTGTAACACGCAGTTTGCACGCACTTTAGAACGTTATGGTGTCAGACACAGTCTATCCACCCCATACCACCCCCAAGCTAGCGGTCAGGTCGAAGTAGTAAACCATGAGTTGAAATGCATTCTAGAAAAGACCATAGAAGGGAACCGCAGGGAGTGGGCGAATAAGTTGAATGATGCACTTTGGGCCTATAGAACTGCATATAAGACACCCATAGGCACTACACCATAAAGATTAGTCTATGGGAAGGCGTGCCACCTCCCCGTAGAAATCGAGCATAAGGCCTATTGGGCGATCAAATCATTGAATCTTGATTTAGGAGACGTCAGCGAAAAGCGGCAACTCCAAATCAATGAGTTAGACGAGTAGCGACTAGCCGCTTATGATAACGCACGCATGTATAAAGAACGTTCAAAAGCGTACCATGATAGGAAAATTAGGCAGAGACGAGAGTTTCAAGAAGGAGACCAAGTCCTTATTTTTAACTCTCGTCTTAGGCTCTTTCCCGGCAAACTTAGATCGCGTTGGTCGGGACCGTTCACTATTACCCGTATTTTTCCTTATGGTGCTATTGAGATTTCAGGTATGGAGCAAGGCACTTTCAAAGTGAACGGCCACATGTTGAAACATTATCACGCAGGCGAGGAAGACGTGATCGAAAAGGAAGTGCTATACCTAGACTTCCAGACTTGAGCGAACAAAAAGACGTCCGGCTAAAGACGGTAAAGTAAGCGCTTCTTGGGAGGCAACCCATGTATTTTCGTTTATGTATTAGCCATTAGTTAAGTCCAAAAAAAAAAGAGTGTGTCACGGCCAACGGCTTAAGCCGTCATGGCCGTGACCTATGCGAGTGGAACCCTCTGCTCGTTGTCACGGCCACAGACACATAAGTGTAACGCCCGTGACGTTTCCCAGAGACCCCTCTGCCTATTGTCACGGCCAGACACATAAGTGTCACGGTCGTGACATGTCCCAGAGGCATATACTGCCGCATGTCACGGCCAACAGCTTAAGCCGTCACGGCCGTGACTCCCACGACAAAAAGAAAAAGAAAAAAATTAATTAAAAATAAATTAATTAAAAAAACTCCCGACAGTGTCACGGTCAGTGACGTGACCGTCACGACCATGACGGGAGGCAGTTACCCTTGCTGTCACATGTCACGGCCAAGACCCTTATAGGTCACGGCCGTGACCTACACGATTTAAGTAAGAAAACCCCAATTTTTCTCTCTCTCTCCCTCTTTCTTCTTCTCTCTTGCGACCTTCTTTCTCCCTCACCATCACCACCCAAAAACTACCCCCTCCTACCACCTAACGCCGCCGCCACCCCCGAATCCGGCGAATCACTACCCAAACATCACAATTCGTCTCTAATCTCGTTAAAACTCCAAGGTATGAAATTTCTTTACCCTATTTCGTTTTAAATTTGAAACCTCGTCGAATTTGTGAATCCCTGGATATGAACATGTTTTATTTGTTTATTACATGATATAGTTATTATGGGCATGCTTAATTCGTTACTTTGAACTGCAATTTTTCGAATTTTTACGAACCCTAATTCTCAAATTGGGGATTTTCGAAATTGGGTCTTATTTGTTGTTTCTCCTGCTCCTTTATTGATTGATACATGCTAGGAGCACTTTGGGCATGCTTAATTACGTGAATTGATGTTGAATTTCGACATGTCTACGAAGAACCCTAATTTCGATTTTGGGGTTTTTCAAATTGGTCCTAATTTCGTGTTTGCTTTGCTCTCTAATGATGATATACATGCTAATAGCAAATTGGGTATGCTTAATTTGTTCAATTTTGAACTTAGATTGAGTGATTTCGGTTGCACGCCACATGTTCGACAAAATGCCTCTTTGAACTTTTTATATAATCTTGAATATTACATACCTTTGTCGCTATTTTGGTCGAGTCGAACTGCCTGCCCTTACTTGTTATTTCCTTGAGCTCACACTTTTCTTACAGGTACTATGGGTAAAAGGCGCTCCTCAGCCTCGCATGACCCCGCCTCGCGTTCGCCCGTTCGTCAAAGGCGACGCGGGCCCCCGCTGACACTACTAGAGGCCATGGGTCAGTTCACTGACGAGGCTCAGACTACACGCTACAACAGGCTGAAGGGAATGGAGTTCATCAACATGGACCGGATCGATTACGACACGCTGGCGAAGCACTACATCGACCAGCAGGTCGCGCAGTACCTGTCGCTCAGCGGATGGACCAATTTCTTCAGCATCGACGAACTAGCGTACAAGGAACTCACCTTGGAGTTCCTTTCCACCTACTCCTACGATGGATACGGTGACCGCAGAATCAGATTCCGGGCATTCAACGAAGAGCACATTTGGGTGTAATTGTTGTTTTGGGTTCAATTCGTTTAAGATTAAGTGGTAAAGTAGATTCGGCCATCTGCTGTATGGCTAATTTTGGGAATTTTGTAGGATTCAACAACAAATCATGGCCAAGGAACTTCAACTGTGCTTATTCGAAAATCAAATCGTCCCAAATCTGCAACTCCCATAAAAAGGATCAAACAGGAAAAAGAATGCTCAGTGAAAACCTCTGAAATTGACGACACCAGGGACAATGGAGAAGAATTTGTTATTTACAGTTTAGAGGAACCAATTGAGGACGAAGATAAAGTTCAATACAGGAAACCTACAAAGGAATCAATAGTTGACAGAGTTGACGACTCGGAGATGCAACCTGAGAACATAAGCTACAAAAATTTGTACATCAAATCGCAGAAGAATGTATATTATTCTTTTTCCGACAAATCTATTTCCAACCCAGCATATATTTGCGTAAAAATATTTTCTGCCTTCCACAGCTTGATGTGTTAATGGAAGAGAAGTTTACGCTGCTCCAAGAGCTATAATTCGCGCGTGGCCAGATTATTGCGGTACTCTTTATCTAAGCATGCTTTCCCTCTTTAAAGATCAAAATCTCTGAATTTCACTGCTGATTTCTCATACTATTTCTTAACCAGTTTGAGAAGATGAAGTGCATTCTTACTGCTTCCAGGCAACCAGTGGTTGATGTTCCATTATCTCAGAAAAAAAAAATCAACCTTTCATCACTGAGCATTCTACCAAGGACGTCGTGGATCATAACAATGCCACCTCAAGGTGCCGTAGGAACTTAAGAAAGAGGAAAGCAAACTACTTCTTCCTCTGTTAGGAATTTAGTAATGTTGGACAATGTTTTTAATGTTTCGCCAATCATGTTCTGAACTATATTCCTCTGTCATTTGACCATTTCAGATTTCGTGGGTCGGTTTCATTTTGATTATTATTGGTATTTCTTCCATCTGCGGCACAGAGGAGTCATAGACATTAAAAAATTACTCGCTGATATTTATCTAAGCCGGAATGAAATGTTCTTCATTGTAATGAACTTCATGACGCTAACGAATTATTAAGCTATATTTGATGATGTGTTATACTAAATATATCCATATACAATACTGAGTAATATTTAAACAACCTGTCAAAATCATTGGACAATTTGCATTCATCACCGCCTCCCTTCCAGAATTCGTAAACGGCTGCAATACATTACCAGATTTACTTGACAAAACTCACAAATTTACAGTAGATTTCAGATTCCTTTTAAAAATGATGAATGAGCGACTGCAATCCATTGTGTCATGTAAATTTACTATTGAAACTTTTTGCACGACTTTAGTCAAGCGACTGAATGAGATCATTGTTTCTTAAATAGGGATTCATACATACTCGATTTTAAACATGTTAATGAATGAGATCGTTGTTTCTTAAATAGGGTCTCATACATACTCAACTTGGAACGTGTTACAGCTGGGGTACACTAGGGCGTAATAAATTTACACTATTGACAATAATATTTCCAAGTCTGAAAAACAGACGACTGAATGCCGTCTAATGGGAGCCAAACAGTTCGTTTTAGACCGGTTCCAACTACATTGCCTAGATTTTATCCTATTGTAGTTGAAAGATTTGCCTTTTCATTGTCATCATTATAGGAATTGACTAAAGTTTCTACAATTGCATTAAACGTATTAGTATGACACATCTATAGTCAATGTTTGGAATCGGATAAGAATACACTGCTGCTTAAATTACTGCTTTTAATTATGACAACAAATCGTTGGGCATTCGAAATGTAATAGAGTTGCTAAATTGCATTAACCTCATTAACATAGCATGGCGACAGACAAGGCTTCGAAATCGATGAGAATACAAGACTGTTGAAAATCTTATTGACAAATACTTGCACGGCTGAAAAACAGTTGACTGAATGAGGTCGTTTATGGAATCGTATTAATACGTTTATGAAAACTGTTTGAGCGACTGAAAACAGGCGACTAAATGAGATCGTTGACGGAATTCAAACGTTGGTGCGTTTCTTAATTACGGTCTTTATATAATCGATATTAATGAATATCATCATTAATGATACGCAGGTTAACAGAATGAAAACGTGTTTTTTAATTATGAAAACAAAGCCATTCGTATTCCTATTATATTGAGTTACTGAAGTTACTATAATTGCATTACCACATTAACATACCTTGGAGATAGACAATTTCGAAGATCGATGAGGGTACAATGCTGTGGAGTCGTATAGTAGTAGGATAGTTATAGCCAACGTTCGGAATAATGACGATTATTTTATGAAATTGATAATATTAATTACCGAACAGTATAGCGGATAAATAGTCTTACATTTAAATCAATAAAAAACGGGATTGTATACGACAGTATAACAAAAACTACTCGAACTGTTAAAATGAAATTGATTTAATAAAAGCAAATCCCTACTTATCCCCAGATATAGAGACGGATGTTGAACCTCAAAGAGTCTTGAGAAGCAACCATTTTATTTTTACAAAGTGCACAAAATATCAAAAATTCAAAACGGCATACATAATTTGCAAATTAAAATTATTATTGTATTCTTAGCAAACTTTAATGTTCCTAACATGTTATGTAGCAACAAATGAGAAGACTATTTAAATTCTTACTCATCAAAAGCAAATTATGAACATTCATATATTCAGCTCAAAAAGAAACATTCGGACCTCCCGTATCAATTTCGCCATTCCATAAACATTAAATAGTTATAGCTCAAAAGTCGCGTACAAATTATATGCCTCTTTGCTTTCCTTTGCACCTGACTATAAATATGCAAACTTCACAGATGAAGAGCCCAAGGTGCTAAATAAAACAAAACTTAGAATCCAGATTCTCAGTCACAATGCCAACGAGGATCTTTAGTGTACAATTCAGCAATGTGACCATCGAAACAACAGTGACCAGCGACTCCATCACTGTAACGGAATGGCTTCAACAAGTCGACGTTCCCATCCCAACGCTGGTTGGCCTAGACGTAGAGTGCAGACCGGTTTGGGGCGCGCGACATAGTCCACAGAACAGCAACTCTGCAATTGTGCATCGACCGTAAATGCATAATCATTCAGCTAACTCATCTCGACGAAAACAATGAGTCACTCAAGAATTCATGTTAAATCCAAATGTCACCTTTGTCGGCGTTGCAGTCCGGAAGATATGGCGAAACTAATCCGTGACAATGCGTTGTTTAACAACGGGAATGTTGTCGACGTGGCAGCTGTTGCAAAAGCACGTTGGCCCCCAGGGTATTTCCGAGGACCAGGATTGCAAGAACTAGCCTGGGTCGTTTGTGGGATGGTCATGCGTAAGCCAAAAAGCGTGACTTTGAGCAATTGGGAGAGCAGAGTTCTTAGCTACGGTCAGATAGAGTATGCATGTATAGATGCTTTTGTTTCTTACAAGATCGGCTACCATCTTCTCAATGAGTAGTCGTGATAAATAAATCGGTCTTACGCCTTCAATCTTACTGTTTTGCAACTTAAGTTTCAAAGGTTAACCTTCATAAATTTGGAATTACATTGTTGCAGTCTTACACAGTCTTATAAAACCTAAACACATTAGCATTACACCGACGGCCTACATAAAAATTACGCCCGAAAAAATCGGCCACATATTTACAGTAAAGTACACTTTTGCCAAATATTCAATGCACGACTGGATCTCCAGTCAGGAAGTTTTTTCCTCATAGTGGAGACAGAATTCTTCCAAAAATACACGACTGAAAAGTGCATTAGTTATATCTTACATTCCTATTATCCGCTATATAATACAATGCTAAAAAAATACGACTAAAAAGGACACTACTGAAAACTAGACGACTGAACCCTCCAATCATCGTGAAACACGTTAGTTAAATAACAACAAACAAAGAAATATTATCAAAAGTATCTAATAAATATGGGGTGATATTTATTCTGAAACTAAATGGACTTATTTTCCTTATTCGACCATGAGCGAAAAACCCCAATATAAATTCATTCGGTCCAACAAAAATAAATAACATTATAATTCATAGCCATATATTAACTATAAAGCTAGAGCATTATTTACACGATTGCACAAAGAGATGGATTTCAGTAATAAAATTTATAATGAGAGATTGCCCCACTGTGACTAATTACACGACTGCTTCAATAGCAGTCATGCAAAAATAACACAACGCAATATCATTTGTAATGTAAAATGCTTATTTCACCGTCTTTACTGAGTTTACTTCTAATGTATCATCACTAAACAGCCCGTGCATCGCACGGGTCTAAACCTAGTTGTTTTAGGTTTCAGTTGCTTTTTGTCAAAATTCCCCCCTTGCTAGGCGCAAATCGATTTTCTAGGGCTTTTTTTCATTTCAAATTCCAATCCGTTTACATTCAAAACCCTAAAACCCTAATGGCATGAACGCATTCCACTCCACAATTCAGTGCTTAACTCCGCAAAAACCACCGTCAGTGATGGCCTTAGCCACCGGCCTTCGGCTATTCCGCTACCACCCTGCGCTCAAGC